>CABHPP010119416.1:0-20637 GCA_902168425.1 Peromyscus attwateri | reverse complement strand
TTAGTGGAATTGCTTTGAGTTTCTCTCCATTTAATTTGATATTGGCTATGGACGTGTTGTAAATTGCCTTTATTGTGTTGAGATATGTCCCGTGTACCCCCAATCTCTCCAGGACTTTTATCATGAAAGAGTGTTGGTTTGGGTCACAGGTCTTTTCTGCATCTAATGAGATGATCATGTGGGTTTTATCTTTTAATTTGTTTTCCTGCTGGGTTATATTTATTGATTTACATACATTGACACATCCCTGCATTTCCAGCATGAAGCCTGCTTGATTATGGTGGATGATCTTTTTCATATGTTCTTAGATTTGGTTTGCAAGTATTTTATTCAGTATTTTTGCATCTGTGTTAATAAAGGAAGTTAGTCCATAATTCTCCTGCCTCTTTATATGGTTTTGTTATCACTGTAACTGTGGCCTGAGAAATTTCTTTTGTGAGGTGTGATAACAAAAGTTTTATGTGCCTCAGGTAAGTATTTCTTGCCTTGTATTTAACTACTATCCACTTCTTCATTTTCTCTTTGGTCACAGGGAAACAAACCTTATATATATATATATATCACAGCTATTTTAACTGTTTCTACTTTTGATCCTGACTCTTGATTTATTCCTATTTTCCTTAATATTTTTTAATATTTTATATTTGACCATTATTATAAATTAACTTCAATTCCTTGAATAAATGAAGAATATAAAAAGTGATATTATTAAAAGACATATAAAACAAATTTTTTAAATGTTTAAAGCTTTTAAATCAGTATATTCTGTGGCTTTTTTAATGGGTCAAGAAACAAAAACATGTTTGACCTTATACTAAATTTCTTTTTTTTTTCTTTTATAGAAAATAGAGTTCTTTTTCCTTACAATATATTCTGGTTATGGTTTCTACTACCACTGTTCCTCCCAGGTCCTCCCTATCTCCCCTCCCACCCAGACCCAGACCCTTTCTGCCTGTCTCTAGAAAAAATAAACAGGCATCTTAGGAATAATAATAAAATAAAGTAAGATCAATAAAAAACAAACAAATCAGAATATCACAAAAGAACCAAACAATAAAAAGAGCCAAAGAAAAAGCACAAGAAACACATACACGTGCAGAGACACACACGTTTGCACACACAGTAATCTCATAAAACCCCAAACTGGAAGTCATAATATACACACAAAGAACATGTAAAGAGACAAAGTGGGGAAGAAACACTCGACTCGATATTGTGAGACAAAGAACCCACAAAGAGGATGTTGAATCCATTTTGTATTGATCATCTGCTGCCGGGCATGAGGCCTACCCTTAAAGAGTAGTTTGTTTCCCCGGTGAGACTCCTTGGAGAAAACTAGCTTTGCATTTGCATTGGCTGTCAATTGGAGATAGCTTCTGCATTAGAGATAGGGACCTGTGTCCCTTGATCCTATTTGCTCTAGGACCCCCTCTGGCTTAGACCTTTCCAGGCCCTGTGCATGTTGCCACAGTCTCTGTGAGTTCATATGTGTGGCAGTCTGTTGCATCCAGAGGGCCTTGATTGCTTGGTGTCCTCTGTCCTCTCTAAATGTCTAAAAGAAGTAAATAAGGTCCCTGATACCCAACATGTGAGAAATCAGGCACAAAGAGAACAGGAGTCCTCAGCTACATAGTGAATCTGAGGCTAGCCTGGGCTCCATGAGACCATGTCTCAAAAAGAAAACAGCAACCACCAGAAAGAAAATGAAGGTGGCTCACAGAAATCTTACTTTGAATTGCTCTCATCCTGGAGTAAGTACCCATTAGTTGAGGACTTTGCTGTTTGGCTGGGGTTGTAAATATATTTTTGTTTCTAAGTTACATAGCAAAATTTATTTTTCAGAAAATGCCCACTATGAATGTACATTCCTAAGTATTTTGTACCTTATTGTAGAGATTTTCTTTGAAAGTTTTGTTGTATGCTTATTTAACTGAATGGAGTTTTTGGATGATGTCATGACATTACTTTTCATACGCTAAATAAATATTTTACAGAATAAAAATTATATATATAATAAGTTTATAATAGTTAAACAAAATTTTCTATTTATTTATTTATTTATTCTTTGTGTCTTTCACATCATGCATCTCCATCCCATTCATTTCTCCATCCCTTCATATCCACCTTCTGCCCTTGTAACCTCCCCAAAAAAATTAAATAAAATTTAAGAGAAAAAAAAGAGAGAAAGAGAAGGGGGAAAAATCTCATCATGGAAGCTGTAGTGTGACACAGTGAGTCACGAAGTAACCCTTTCATCCATATATCTTTACTTGCAAGTGTTCATTGCAAAGACTCATTGGTCTGCTTTGAGGTCTCTGGTTTCTGCTACCCTATCCATTCTGGGCCCTCACTAGAACTCCTCTTGGTTATCCTGCTGTTGCCCTGTGTTGCGGAAATCCTGCAGCTTTGGGTCTGCAGGACCCGTCTCTTAACGTGCTCTGGCAGATCACAGATGGAGTGGATGCTGGAGTGGGACAACACATAACACTGGTTCTGGGCCTGGGTAGTTGCGAGTGTTTGTCGGCCTGCCAGCTCTCCCTTGTCCTCACCACCAGGGTGACCTCTCCAGCATTGTCCTAGTAAGTTCAACCCCTTTGGGGGATGAACAAGGGGCCGGGCCAGTTTACTCCTTTCATGTCCCCAGGGTCGGATCTCCCACACCTACACCTTCAGGGCCAGTTCTACTGTGTTGCCCGGGCATGGCATGGGGCCACTCTCCTGAGTCCTGCAGCTGATGAGGGGCAGGGGCAGCTCTCGAACCAGCCTAGGGCATTGGTGGATGGGGGATGCCGCCACAGGACAGATGAGTAGTGGGGACAGCTCTCCCATGCTTACAACTATGGGACTGGCTCACTTAACACCTCCACCAATAGGATTGGCTCCATTGTGCTGCCCAGGCGAGGTGCAGGCCCTGCTCTCCTGGGTGTTGCACCTGGTGGGGGACAGGGGCGGCTCTCCTGCCCTTAGGACCTCAGGGTCAGTTCTCCCCTGCCCATGCTGCCACATGATAGATGAATAATGGGGACACCTCTCCCACGCTCACAACTTCGGGGCTGTCTCACCTACTCCTCCACCAGCAAGATTGGATCTATTATGCTACCCGGATGTGGTGTGCTGCCCAGGTGAGGCGCAGGACCTGCTCTCCTGAGTGTTGTAGCTGGTGGGGAACAGAGGGTGCTCTGCCACCCTTGTGACCTCAGGGCCAGCTCTCCCCTGCTAATGCTTCCCCATGACAGAATGGCAGCAATGGGGATAGCTTTCCCATGCTCACAACTTTGGGGCTGGCTCACCCACACCTCTGCCAATGAGGTTGGCTCTATTGTACAGCCTAGGTGAGGTGCAGGGCCTGCTCTCCTGAGTGTTGCATCTGGTGGCAGGCAGGGGCAGCTCTCTCACCCTTCTGACCTCAGGGCCAGCTCTCCCATCTGCCTCAGGCGTTGGTGGGCTGGGATCTCGTCCCCACCCATGCCACCATACAGGAGATGAGGGGCAGCTCCAGGTCTCCCCATGGTCAGCTCACCTGTGCCCTAGTCAACAGGGTCAGCTCTGCTGGGCTGCCCTGTTGAGGCACAGCTCTCACTATCCCAAGTGTTGCAGCTGATAAAGGGATCAGCTCCCTCGACAACCAGGAGTGGTAGAGGTCATGGGGGAGGGCATCTTTCCCTCATCCCCACCACCACACATTGGCTGAGGGAGGCAGTACCAGCTATGCCCATCTCACATGCTCTGGTCTGGCTCACCCATGCACCTGTCCACAGGGTCAACTCTACTATGCTGCCCAAAAGAGGCAGAGGGCCCATTCTCCTGAGCGTTGCAGCTGGTGAGGGGTTGGGTCAGGTCCTCCACCTGCTACAGGGGGAAGGGGAGGTGTCTTTCCCTCATCACAAGGCAAGCATGACCTGCTTCTCCCCTTTTCCCACCCTCAGGGCTAGCTCGCCCTTGCCCCTGTGAATAGGGTCAGCTTTATTATGCTGCCCAGATGAGGTGTAGGACCCTCTTTTCTGAGTGCTTCAGCCAGTGAAGGGCAAGACCAGTTCTCCCTAGTGTTGTAGCCAGTGGTGGGGAGGGGACAGGGGGTCAGGGCTAACGCTGTACAACCCTTCCTTTCAGGCCTTCAGCGGTATCAAGAGCCACAGTGGCGGATATGGAAGCTGACTATGATTGCAACAAGGCCATGAACCTAGACATGGGCCCCAGCTTCAGCCTAGACCCAGACATCACCATGGCCCTTGTCTGGCATGTGCCAGCCTACTCCTCACCACTTTCACCTCCTCAGATACGCCTCTGTCCACAGGACATAAACATTCTGGCTCTCTGGCTCTCTGGCTCTCTGCCATAGTGCACCATAAATTTGCTCACTATAATAGTGCCTGTCTGCCCAGAGCCACGTGTTGGCCTCATTGCCCACTGTGTCCATCATGGCGCTGGGCAAGACACTGCTTCCAAGAATTATAATGGTGCCCAACTGCCTGGCTCCAGAGGCACCGGGCAGGCACGTGGGTGAAATTCTTCTCGCCTCAAGTCTAGTGGCCTGGGGAGATGGCTTAAAGGTTTTTTTAAGTGATTGTATTCTGTGTCTTTCATAAGGTACAAGAAAAAAATTTAACTTAATATAGTAAATTTCTTAAGCAGGAACCAAAAGTTCCTGAGACCTATCTGTCCCACTGAGGCAAGTTCAAGTGAACTTAAAATACTTGAAAACTGAATACAGACATGCATCAAAAAGATTGTCAACAAACAGCAAATATGTTGGTTTTATCCTCGAGATGCAGGGATGGCTCAACATATACAAATCAATAATGTAATAAATCATGTAAATTGGCTTACATACAAAACCACATGATCATCTCAATAGAGGCAGAAAAGCCTTTGATAAAATCCAACATGCCTTCATGATAAAAATCCTAGAGAGAATAGGACCAGAGGGAACATACTTCAACATAACAAAACCTACATATGAACAGCCTGCAACCAATATCATCCTAAATGAAGAAAAATGTGAGGCAATATCAGTGAGATAAGGAATGAGACATGGATGTCCGTGATCCCCACTCCATTTTAATAGTGTGCTTGAAACACTAGCTGAAAAACTAAGACAAGGAAATTAAAGGGATTTAAAGTAAGGAGTGTGTGAAACTATCGTTATTTGCAGATGATCTAATAATACATTTAAAAAATGCCAAAAATTCTGCCAAAAAACTTTTATAAATGATCAACAATTTCAGCAACGTGAAAGGATAAAGAATCAACTTGCAAAAGTCAATAAACAGCTTTTATATACACCAAGCTTTTCTCTATATATAGCTTTCTCTATATATAGCAAACATGTAGAGAAAGTGACCACAGACTCTCATTGGCATGTGCCTAAAGAGCTCCCATTTATAATAACCCCAAAGAAAACAAAATGTCTAGGATTAAACCTAACCATTGAGGTAAAAGACTGCTACAACAAAAACTTCAAATATCTAAAGAAAGACACTAGAAAATGAAAAAATGCCCCACGCTCATGAGTTTGTAGAATTAATATTATGAAGATGACCCTTCTACCAAAACCATTTACAGATTCAGTGCAATCTCAATCAAAATCGCCATCTCATTCTTTACAAAAATGAAGGGGAAACTATTCTAAAATGCATATTGAAACACAAAAGACCCTGCAGAGCCAAAACAGTCCTGAGCAAAAAGAAGCATTCTGGGGAGATTAGTATTCTAGACTCAAAGATATGTATATGTAGATCAATGGAACAAAATCGAAGAACCAAACATAAGTATGCATAATAACAACTCTCTAATATTTAACAAAAGTGCCAAAAATATACACTGGAGAAAAGACAGAATTTTCCACAAATAATTTTGGGAAAAACATGATGTACACACATGGGAAAATAAAATTAGACCCATATCTACCATCTTGAACAAAAAACTAACTCTAAATGGATCAAAGACATGAATTTGAAATGTCAAACACTGAAACTATTAGAAGAAAGTGTAGGGAGTACACTACATGATACAGGTACAGAAAAGGAATTCCTAAGTAGGACTTGATATGCCCAATAATTGAGGCCAACAATTGACAAAAATAGGACCCCATAAATATAAAAACTCCAGCAAAGTAAAAGAAACAATAAATTGAGTGAAGATAAAGTCAACAAAATGGGATAGAATCTCTTCCAGCTATACATCTGATATCCAGAATATATACAGGACTCAAAAAGCAAAGAGTCAAAAAGGAAAATGACCTTTTCAAAAAATGGCCCGGGATGTGAACAGGATGTTCTCAAGTTAAGAAATAAAAATGATTAAGAAATATCTCAAAAATGTTCATTGTCCCTAGCAATTAGGGAAATGAAAATCAAAACAGCTTTGAGATTTCAACTTACTCCATCCAAAATGACAATAATCAACAAAACAACCAACAGCAAGTACTAGATAGTATGTGGGGGAAAGGAAACCTTTGCTAACTATTGGTGGGATTGCAGACTAATAGAGCCATTCTGGAAATTGGTGTGGAAAAGCTGAAAATAAATCTGTCATATGACTCAGGTATACCAATCCTCAGCACATTCCCGAAGAACTCAACATACTACTTCATAGATAATTTGGCCAGCCATGGGTATTGCTGCTCTATTCACAACAGCAAGGAAATGGAAACAATCTAAATGTCCTACAACCAAGAAATGGTTAATGAATTGTGGTACATATATGCCCTGGAATACTATTCATCTGTAAAAAATAAAAAAGTAAAATAAAATCTGCAGGTAGATGGATGGAATTAGTCAAGATCACCTTGCTTGAGGTATCCCAGATCCAGAAAGACAAACATTGAACATTTTCTTTCATCTACAACTCACAGCTACAACACTTCAGGAAGTAACTGTAGACACCAGGAAATTAAAAGGAGATCGTGGTGGGGGGCAATACAAAGGAGAATAACAAACTACAAGTGATTTAAAGGGGGAAATAGGAAACACTGGGGGACCTTCATCAGCAAGTGGGAGGGAGGTAAATGTAGAAGAAGGAAAGAGGAAAGTAAAATAACAGTAAGGATGTCTGACAAAAGCCATAAGGAATCATTTCATAAGTCTGTGTATACATATACACTTTAAATGAAATCTTCCTATCTGGACTGACACTATTCTCTCAAAGAGCCATAGACTATCTAAAAAAAAGTCCCAACACCAAACATTAGAAGCCCCTTTTGTAGTTGTTGGTCAGGGTTGTTCAAAAGACCCCCAAAACATTATAGTCTATTGCTGTTTCCTTGGTTGCCTCCCAGGAGCACATGGTAAGTCCCATGACCTCAGACATGGAGCCCAGAGACTGAGCTGTAGCTGACCTGATAGCCTCCTCCTTGAGGACTAACTTTCATATTACCAGAAGGCCCCATGAAAGCCTCCAAAGAAACAAAGGAACCAATAGCCCTACTCAGATATGATGCCTGTGAACCCTAGCAGCTATTCACCTGGGATAATGACCTTTGAGTGCAGTGGTGGTGCATATACCCCATCAGTAACTGACAGCTTGATAACTGGACTTATGGCCTAATACTAGAAACCCAGTCAACTACCCAGAGACAGTGAAATCACAGATCTTGGAGGAGAACCTATAGCTGCCACTTTAGTAAACAAACAGTTCCTAACTACACTCTAAATATTTGTCTTTATATCCACAGGAAAGTGTAGTTCTCAGTGATGAAAGAGATCATTAGAGAAAGCCACAACCAAACAAAATGCAGATAGCAAGAGATTGTGTAGTAGCCAGTCCAAAGAACCCACAATTCTTGTACTCAAGACTTGAGGGATCATTGCAAGAGAGGACGAGGAAAGATTGTAAGATTCAGAGGAACAAGAAGTTGGCTGTGATCCCAGCACTTAAGAGGAAGAGACAGGTGAAGCTCTGAGTTCAGGGCTAACCTGATCTATAACGTGAGTTCCAGCACATCCAGAACTACACAGAGAAACCCTGTCTCAAAAAGCAAAAAGAAGAAAGAGGAGGAGAAGAAGCAAGAGGAAGAAGTTTTCTGTGAGGTGGTATCTCCCAGAAATATCAGAGAAGCTACACCCAAGGTGCCTTATCACCATGGCTGCCCAAACAGTACCTGAACAATGGCAACACCAATGGACATAGTAACATGAAAGGGGGAAATCTCAGAAGGACTCAATCCTAGACAAAGAGCTACAGGCAACTGGGGAATGCTGAGAGCAGGAGAAATGATCTCCTTCAGAGTCCCTAATGGTCAGCCCTGAGATCAGATACATGCAGGTAACATTTTACAATCTGAGCAGGTTGCATTTATGTATTAAGTAATATTGTGTATGTATTGTTGTGACGTATATGTGTGTGTGATATATATGTGATATATATATATATGTGTGTGTGTGTATGATATATATAATCACAACAATTGAGAACAAAAAGGCCATGAATTTGAGTGAGAGCAAGGAGGAACCATGAAAGTGGTTGGAGGGAGGTAAGGGAATGGGAGAAATGATTCAATTATAATTTAAAATAAAAGTGTGTTATGCATTAAGTGCTTCAAAATTCTACTTGTATTATTCTGTAGCTCAGTAAACTACAATAAATAAATAGTTTCTATTTAGGTGGAATATACAATAAAATAAAGTTATTATAGGATATTTCTCTAGTGCTCTTCAATGGTGTTTTGTCTGTTAATATTATACTCTTCAGCCCTGCGCCAGCATCTATCTCCACCGACATTCCAGGCTCAAGAATAAAAGAAAAGTTCTAGTCATATGTGTTGATCCAAGAACAGAAACTCTCCTGGTTGAGCTAAACAGTCATCCCTGTCACCTTTCCAGACACTGTCTCTTTGTAACTTGCACACATCCCCATAAGTCTTGTTTTCTTCACTATACAAACTGAGATCATTTGCCATATCCACTAATCCAGATGGCAGCCTGCTTCACAAAGCCAGAGAAGAATGATAAAGTTACAGGCTTTCATTCAAAGTAAAAGAATTTTCCATGGTAAAGAAGACTCATATGTTTCATATCTCCCTGTAATAAAGATGAAAATCATGTTAAACTCCAAATACACTTATCTAATTACATCAGGAAATACTGTTCTGTGTTTGCTGATAAAATGTGTTGTTGTGCTCACAGAGAGCCAAAACAAAGTGAGGATGCAACATTCTAATTACAAAAAAAGGCAATCGGTAAAATGGTTGTATGCTTTGAACTGCAATAAAAATTAATAAAATTATGTAAATACAAACACAGTTAGTGAAAATATGGTACTCTAATTTTAGAGAAGCCATGGAACATAATGACTTGAGAAACTTCATATCATTTTTAACCTCATTCTCCTCACAGAGACAAGACTAATGAGAAAACGTTTGTCTAAAAGGCTAATATTTGCTTTAATAGATTTACTTCACTGATCTAGTCTGAAAGCCACCCCATTTCCTTTTGGCAGTGAGGGTAAAATCCAGACTAAATGAATATGTAAGCACAAAATTTCCTTCCATGAGCATTTTGCAATCTCCCAGATAAGTCACTGTTGATACATTCATAACTGTTGTAATGGCCTTACTCTACAGAATCCTCTTATTATGCAAGAGCCAGAGGACACGCAGAACCCCTTTACTGCATGCATTCCAAGTTATGAGAAAAAGGATGCACCACCCATCACTATGTACACAGCGAACATGATTTGACCTCTGTGATCAAGTCCATGCTATAACCAGGTGCCTTGTAATAGGTTATTATCATAGCTGGTACTTAGTGATTCTCCACAGTGGGCTTTGTCCTGTACTCATTTTTCATCCTGAAATCCCTTCATAGCATTTGTGTTGACTCAAGAAATTCAGTGTCTTTAAAATTAACCTTAGGAATATATATTCTATTAAGTTTTTGTATAATTTAAACATGAAACCCATTATTAAAATTCATATAACCTACCCCTACACTTTAATTCTTTAAATTAATGTTTTCATTGGCTATGACAGTAATCAGTAAGACAATAAGCTTTCTAACTTTCATCACTTAAGATGTAAATATGGCTTTAAACCAGACAAGCAATCTCAAAACCCTTCAAACATTGTATCTCTGAATAATCTGAATAAATGCCATATTCTTTACCAACAGTCTTCAATGATAAATGCACTTATTCTCAATACACTTACTCAATGACTTATAAAGAGACCAGCGATGATTTTAAAAGGTCCTTATTTGCTTTAGTATGCAAGAAAAAGTATAACTTCAAGCCTGGAAATATACAATGAAGAGCATATCTTCCATTTCATTCTGATTATTTTTTGTAATCTACTATGGGTTAATATAAGGATATATATCTTCTGTGTCTCTCCATAGGGGAAGTCTCCTCTAAGCATTATATAAAAAGTATACCAGATGCAGGGGATGTGAATTTACTCCAGCAAATTTGTAACAAATACACAATAGAAAATATATATGTAATTTTTGGAATGAAAATTGGCAAGATTTTTATTTTCAATCTTTTTTCAGGATGCAATTATGTCAACAATGAAGGACTTAATCAACACAAATATATAGTCATTTTTATTTCTATTTAGATGTTTCTTTTAAAACTTCAAATATCTAATGCATAGTAACAAAATTAGAGTCATATTTAAAACACCCCTATTTAACATCAAAATGATAAATATTGCATGGCACCACACATCTGTCCTTTGTAGTGTTTTCTTGTAATGCAGGGCAGTGCTGCATCTCAGCAAACCAGTTCAAACATGAGCTTTTCTACAGAGCAACAGCTCTTGTCACTGTTTGTGATTATCTAATGGTATATGGTCCAATCATAAAGGACAGCTGACAGGCTGGTATAAGAAATGGATTTTCTTCCTCCTCCTGACACATCAGTGCAAAGCCCCCTGCTGTAATGTAGAAAATCTTTTATGCAAAAAGAATACACCATCTTTCAGCACATGATTACAAATCAGAAGATTCTGATTAGGTTTTATAGTGCATTTTAAAAAGAAATACTCATACAAAATTGCACAGAGCAAACTAGATCTGGGCTTATGCCATAATATCCCCTTTTAGTCATTCTGTGGCTTCAGACAAACTTTCTTTTTCTGAAATACTTCATTCACCATCTTTGAAATGGGATTGGAAATTATAAAATGTTTCCTTACTAAAATAAGATGAAAATTAATAAATACTCATTAAGAAGTTTAAGTCTATGAATAGACATAACATCACTCAGGGTATGTTCAGGAAATAATGTTATCTGGTCAAATGTTAAAGAAATGATTACCATACTAACAGCCCTAATCAAAAATAAAGTAAACATTTTATACAAAGGTTAATATTTCAAATATGTATTGAAATATTGAAGAAATGTTGCCTAAATGAAAACATTTTTGTTCTCCTTGGTGCAAAGAGATCAAACAGCAACTCATTGGCAAGTCCATGAACACCACCTGTAGCAACAATCATCCACGAGGGCCCATTTCTCATCTAATGCTCCCAACTTCTCTGTCAAGTAAGCACTATTATCAATGCATGAGGAAGTGGGGCCTAAAGAGTGTTTTTACAGTTTGCTAATCAAAATATTCAGGGGCAGAAACGTGCTCCTAACTTTTTAAGAACTCAGGTTGCTAAAACAGAGGCATCTTCCATTTGCACCCTTAACGACAGCACTGAGCTATTATGTGTTTATGTATTTGTGGAGGTAGCCAATATGTATGGGAAAGGGGGAGGTGTGAATAAAAACAGAATTTTTTAAGGTGGAGAAGAGACAAAAGATCAGGACAGCTGGGACAAGCTGCCTCAGTTCTCTCCATATAACACAAAGGAGAGTGACTGTAATGGGAGAGAGGCACTTAGGTGAGTTGAGGGGCAGGTGGGGAGGGACTGTCAGAGCAGGCAGCAGGCGGTCCTGGGCCTCACTGAAATTGGTGTGAGAATCAAGGAAGAATGAGAAAAGGATCAGGCAGGTGGGCTTCCCCAGGGAGACCCAAGTACGATTAGACCAATAATAGAGACAAGGCAGAGGTTGGAAGGAAAGCTGGAGGCACGCTAGTCACCTGGGAAAGGGACCACAGAAGGGAAGAGGCACTAATGAATGTGATTTATGTGAGTTCATGTTCATGAGGCTGTATAAATGCAAGTTGTTATTGCTTGAGGAGTCTTCATTCGCCAGAAAGAGTTACATAAGAGAGACCTAGGAATAAGATATTCTGTGCAAATTAACTGAGGTTGCTATTCTGTGGCTAAGAACATCCTACCTCTGTATCCCATTACCTACTCTGGGGTGGTCAGAGAATGGATTAATGATACTTTTCAGAAGTACAGAGAGAAATCTTTGCAGTATACTGTGACAGCATCAAAAGTGATATTGAGGTTTTTAAGAAACAAGGAACTTCCTCTGCCTCCTAACAAGATGAGGATGCAACAGGAGTTCTAAAATGGAGCCTTGAACTAGAGGGGAGCCCCAGGAGAAGCAGGTCTGGATGGGAGTGCTCATAGCAGACACATTTGAGTTATTCACTGAGGGCACCACAGTTGAATAAAATGCAAAGTTTTACTCCTTGTATGCCTATGTTTCTTGAATTGGGGTCCACAGTTCATTTCCAAGAATCTGAGAGCTTTTGTTAATAGGTACTGAAATCCTTTCAGAGGTTATTTAATTCTTTATAAGGGAGTGCATATGTCCAAAGGCCCTCCTGTAAATAAAATTATGAATAAAAAATATATATAAAAGTGAATAATTTTTGTTGTACCTTTCAAAGACAAGAGGACAGATAGAACACAAGTAATATGAAGAAAGAGTGGAGAGGATAGAGCAAGAAGGTTTAAGTAGGATGGAATGAGGGTGGGTAGAGTACAGGGAGGGATAAGTAATGCTAAAGACATTTGAAAAAGCCATATGGAACTCTATCACTGTACAAGGTTCCTAAAAATCTATACATGCACATACACTCCCCAAAAAAAAGATTTTAAGGAATAACCTTATAATCAGAGAAACAATGCCTTTCTCAGACACTGTAGGCTATCGAATAAAATACACAGTGCCAGAAATGGGCTACCTCTTTTGGAGTTGTTCATCAATGAGATCCTGTAGGCTTTCAAACCTTACAAACTCTTGCCCTTGCTCTTGGTTACCCTCCTGAATTTGGGAGTAAAATCCTGTTGCTGAAAGCACCCTGTACTTAACTCATATAACATGGAGAAATCAAGCTGGTACTCATCTGGAAGCCTCGGCCCTACTGGATAGATTTCACAGTGAAGGAAGGTGGTAGATATGCTACCAGGAAAGATAATCAATCACCAGTCTTACCCAGCTGTGAACCCTGTTAGCTACAATAATGACCAGCCTGGCAAGACATGCCCACTGGTGAGACAGTGACATGAAAGTTCTGAAAGTAAAGAACCACCTTATCCTTGAATTTAATGCCCATTCCATAAAATGAAGCTCATGTCTGTCACCATGAGTGAGGCCAAGAACCAGAGACTAGGTAGGTCATGGGCCCTATAGGGGAACATAGTATTAAACTGTCTCCTAATGACTTATTGTTATCCATAGATTAGTACATCTCTCAATGCTCATCAGAGAGTTTCTCGTTACAATAGATGTTGATCAGCACAGAGTACATAATCAGCTAACTTGCAGTGAATAAAAGTGAGTAGCGGGAAGCCCTAAATGGGACGTCCATATTATATCCCCTATTCCAAAAGCTCAAGATTCATCAAGGAAGACTGAGAGAGTCAGAGATGGTGGATGACTACAAGGAAGCAGCATTTTCCAGACACAACAGGGCAGTTGTGCATATGACCTAACCCCAACTATGAGTGTCTGCACAAGACTTGCCCAAGATTGAGCCAGAAAAATTCCAGATTGGAGGAGGCAGGTGTTCAAGAAGTCTCATCCGTAGCTAGGGAGCTATTAACAATTAATGGCTGCTGGAGACAGATTTTATCCGTTAAAACATAATCTGTCTTTAAAGATAATGATAATAGCCTGATTCAGTTTTGCTACTTTTCTGTGGAGTGTGTTTTTGTTTTTGTTTACAGTCTCTCAATGACCCTGTGCTGGCTACTTTTTTGTCAAACTGTCACAAGCTAGAGTCATCTGAGAGAAGAGAACATCAATTGAGAAAATGCCTCCATAAAACTGAGCTGTAGTAAAGCCTGTCAGGCATTTTTCTTAATTTGTGGTTTATATAGAAGGTCCCAGAACATTGTGATGGTGCCACCCCGGCAGATAGTCCTGGGTGAATAAGAAAACAGGATGAGCAGGCCATAAGGATCAAGGCAGTGAGCAGCACTCCACATAGCCTCTCTATCAATTTCTGCCTCCAGGTTCCTGCTCTCCTTGAGTTCCTGTCCTTACTTCCCTCAGTAATGCACTGTTATCTGGAAATGTAAGCAAAATAAACCCTCACCTCCCCAGATTGCTTGTGTTATGGTGCTTAATTACAGCAATAGAAACTCTAGCCAAGACAGAAAGTCATACCAAGTCATGTAGTACTGCTATGATAGACCTGAACATGTGCTTTCAAGGTGATTATGGAAGTACTTTGGAACTTTGAGATAGAGGCCACAGACATTCAGACTCGGCAAGCTATTGTGGGAACTTGGGGGACAATGTTGAGAGCAATACAGATAATAGAGACCTGGGTTGTGAGGTTTCAGAGGGAAGAAAAGACTCTACTAGGGCCATTTGTGTAATATTTTGTGTTAAGAAACTGTAATATTTCATTACCAGAAGCTGAACAATCAGCTGTAATTAACAAGAGATCAGCACCACCACTGGAGTAAAACATTTTTTTTTAACTGAGACCATGAATTCTGGTCACCTGCAGAGGAGAATCAGCTGTGATTAAAAAGAAACCAGAATCACTTAGGCAGAAACTTCCCAGGAAGTGTTTCCTTGGGGTCAACACACAGAAGCTGCAGATCAGGGGCCACCATCTCTATACCTCATGATGACTACCCGACTTGATAAGTCTTCCAGGTGGTACTAGATTTGAAGTCATGAAGAGGACATGGAGAGCTGCTGAGATTTCAAACCATGAGAGGCCAAAAAAGGACATTGGTGAATGTAGAGACTCAGTTGAAGTAGAAGCTTCAGGATCAATTGGAGGCTTGGCACATGTAAGAGTTAGAGTTCCTGAAGAGAGCCCAGGGGAGGTTATTGGTGAAAGTGTAACCCAGTTGCAGAAGAACACCCCAGAATTTTGGAGATGCCAATACCATAAGGTTGTTGGCAAAGACAGAAGCAGCCATGGAGTAAAGAAACATCTTGTTTCCTAAGAAACAAGATGCTTCTGCTTTGGGTGGCAGAACCAGAGACAAGGAACTATTGTAGAAGTTCTCTGGAACTCAGAGGATCATGATAGGAGTCCCAGAAGTCCAAAATATACTCTTAGACTTTTGTTTTGCTTGGATTCAAATATGACTGTGCCCTGATTCTTCCCTCTCAAAGTAATAAAATATGTAACTTTTTTTTTAATTTTACAGGAGCTCACAGTTAAGAGACCTGGGATTTTTACAAATACTTTGCAACTTTTAAAGAGAGTTGGGAATTTTATAGAGACTTTGGATATTTTAAAGGCACTGGATATTTTAAAGAGACTGAAATTGTAAAATGAATGAAAATATTTTTCAATAAAAAATAAAAATAATTTTAAATTAATAAATAAAGCATTTGAATTTTTAAAGATGGGAATTTTTTAAGTTATGTTGTTTTATATTGTGATATTAATATGCCATCTTGGGGACAAATGAGAAAGGAAAGGTTATAGTTGAATAGCTATATGTTCATGTGTCAAGTTAACAAGAAGTCAATTGTGCTGAAAAGTCTGTTGACAACATGACATAATCTAAAGTAATATGAGCGAAGGAAATTTCAACTGAGAAAATATCTTCACAGTATTAGTTATCCCTCTCCATATTCCCTCCTTCACCATGTTCTCCCAGCCCCCTGTCCATTTAATCCTCCTATTCTAGTTTCCATTTTATCACTTTATAACTCTATGTTCTATTTCCCCTTCCTTGGAAGATCTCATCATCCTGGCTATTCGCTTACTAGCTTCCTAACCTCTATGATTATTCAAATATAAAGCTTAAAATAATTACACAAATATAAAGCTTAAAAGATAACATCAACACGTAAGAGAAAACATGCAATATTTGTTTTTTATTTGGGGGGGGGGGGCCTTGGTTGCCTCACTCAGGATAATTGTTTCTGGCTCCAGCCATTTAACTGAAATTTTCACAATTTTCTTTTTTCTTAACAACTTTATAATAGTCTACTGTGCAAACATGCCACATTATTATTATCCATTCATCAGATAATGGGCATCTAAGCTATTTTCAATTCATGACTATTATGGATAGAGTGGTGATGAACTTAAGCAAGTATCTCTGTAGTAGGATGTAGGGTCCTTTAGGCATATGACCAAGAGATATAAAAACCTACTATTGTAGAAGCTTCCTAAAATATATGAAAGGAATTTAAATGTAGTCAACATATAATGGGGGAGAGAATGCCCCAACTAGACATCTTATACCACCAACTAAAACCTCCAGTGACAAGAACGTGTTACATCTTGTTGAGTCATTTGTCAAACGGGTCCCATAGAATCTCCAAAACATCAAAAGCTATTGTCAAGGCTATTAGTTACCCACCACAAGCTGAGGACAAGACCCTGTTGCTGAAGACACCATATGTTTATGTCAGAGAACATGGAGAAATAAAACTAGTACTTAACTGGAAGCTTCAGCCCTACTTACTGGTGTTTCATAGTACTATCACATGCTGTACATGCTACCAAAGGAGAAAAGCAATCTTGAATCTCACCCAACTATAAACCATGTGAGCTACAAGAGTGACCTACCTGCAAGATAGCACAGGTACAATAGTGATACATATGTTTTGGATGTAACCAATCACTTTTTGTTATTGATTTAAGGCCCATTCCATCAGATGAAACCCATATCAGACACTGGAAAAAGTAGCCAAGAACCTGAGACTAGCTAGGTTGTGGACTCTAAGGAAAAACCTACTACTTTTATTCTGCTAAAGAAATACAGAAATAAAATGACTTCTAATTATATATTGCTATACTCATAGATCAGTGCATTGCTCAGTCCTCACCCAAGAAGCTTCTTGCAGGCAATTATCACAAAGCCCTACAACTGGATGATGTGCAGAGTAAGAGACTTTGGAAAACTAAGCCCTAAATGGAATGTCTTTATAAAAATCCTCCCCGCAAGGCTCAACAATCTATGCAGAAGAGGATGTAGAAAGATTGTAAAAGTCAGAAGTGGTAGATGATTCCAAGAAAACAACACCTTCAAGACAAGTACTGATAAACTCATAGAGACTGTGACAGCATTCACAAAACCTGCGCTGGTTCAAACCAGACAAAATCCGAACAGTGGGAAAGGGAAGTGACCACAAAGCACCACCCTTAGCCATGAAGCTATTTGCAATTAATACCTGATGGGAAAGGGAAAACCAGTTTTCTCCCACGGAGTGTCACGAGGTACATCAACCACTTCCAGGGCAGTCCTCATGCCCAGGAACAGTTAACCAACATGAAGCGGACTCCATGTTTTGTGTAATTTTTATGTTATTTCAAGTTGGTTTAGTACTTTTATCTTATCAATTTTGTTTGTTTTGATTTTTGTCTTTTTAGCTTTTGTTTTTAGAGAAAGAAAGATCAAAATAACATGAATTTTTGCATGGGGAAGTAGGAAGTATCTAATGACTTGGAGAAGAGGAAAAATATAACAAAAAATAAATAAAAAAGAAGCTAATCATAAAAACAAAACAAAACAAAGAAAACCAAAAAAGAAAAAAAAAAAGAAGAAGGAAATGTCTCCATAAGATCGAGCTACTGACAAGCCTGTCAGGCATTTTCTTAACTGATTGATGCAGGTGAGCACAGGTCACTGTGGGCAATGCCATCTTTGAGCAAGTAGTCCTAGGGTGTATAAGACAGAAGGCTGGGCAAGCCATGAGCAACAAGCCAGCGAGCAGCATTTTCCTGTGGCCTCTGGTTCAGTTTCTGCCCTGACTCTCCTCAGTGGTGATACTTTTACCTAGAAATGTAAGCAAATAAACCCTTCCCTCCCGAGGTTGCTTTTGGTCATGTTGTTTTGTTACAACAATAGAAACCCTAACTAGGGCTGGAGAGATGGCTCAGTGGTTGAGAGCACTGACTGCTCTTCCAGAGAACCCCGGTTCAATTTCCAGCACCCACATTTGTCTGTGACTCTAGGATCCAACACCCTCACGCAGACATACATGCAGGCAAAATGCAAATGCACACAAAATAAGTAGATTATTTTTAAAAGGAAACTCTAACTAGGACAGTCTATGACCAGAAATCAGCATATCCTTAAGTGAGGGACCACAACACACTGATAGCCAGCAACATGCTCGTAGGCACAGTACTTTCTCACTAATACTTAATATGCTGTGCCTGATGCTCTTCATTATTTTAACTTCAGAAAAAAAAAAAAAGCAAAAATTACAAGAAAATGTAAAGATAAGTCTATGAAGCACTAATACAACAGGTTGTTCTATTGGAACTGGTCCTTACAGCTAAATAATAACCAAAGTAAATTAAAATATTCCAAGAACAATAACTTGAATTGACTAGATTCATCTGCTATGTTGAGAAGTGCTAGAAGTCTGATTCATCTCCAGGTATCTTCACTGAAACTGGGATGACAGCCAAAGAAAGAACCCATTATTATCTAAGTTTAAAGTCTCCTCTGATGTTTCAGATAATTTGTATATATTCTAGAGAAAAAAAAATGTTTTGAATCTTTGAAGAGATCCTTTCAAACTTAATATAGAGAATTGGGAGGGTCAAGGTTATACATAAAACATAAATCCCAGATTAAGGAAAGTCTCCTACAACTGGGGTAATATCAAGGTTCAAAAAAACTTGGGATTATAAAAATATGGGTCTCCTTGAGAAAAGAAATTAATTATTAAAGAAAGGTATACACAAATGTGAATACCTTAAAATGATGCTAGTGGGGTCCAAGAATATGAAAGGCAATGAAGATTAACCATCATTTGCTTCACAATAAATTCAACTCTTAGAAAGTATGACATCTATCATCATTTGATTCATACAACACAGGGGCCTCCATCTTTTTGTGAGAATAAATTAAAGGACTTCTCATAATTAGGCAGCAATTAAGAGAGGTTACTTGGCATTAAAATTGATGTATCATAATAGCCTAGCAGTGATAGTGCACACCTTTAATCCCAGCACTCAGGAGGCAAAGACAGGAGAATCCCTGAGTTTGAGGCCAGCCTAGTCTAAAAAGTAAGTTCCAGGACAGTCAGGGATACACAGAGAAACCTTGTCTTGTAAAAAGAAAAATGATGTATCAAAATTATTCCTACAAGCAGCTAAGTGCCATGTACAAAAATCAGTCAGGAGATAGGGATAAATCCTGTCTATAGTTTACAAAATTAATGAGAAATTTATTCGAAAATTAAATGACCTTATCCTATAAAGTTAAACATTCAGTTGTTCTACAGTGTGTGTGTGTGTGTGTGTGTGTGTGTGTGAGAAAGAGAGAGAGAGAGAGAGAGAGAGAGAGAGAGAGAGAGAGAGAGAGGGAGAGAGAGATGTATGTATGTATGTTTAGCATGCACAATTTTGTTCCTAGATGTAGATGGGTATGCATATGTCCATATGAAAATAATTTTCACTGGTCCAGAAGGAGACATACAGTATAAGTACTGGGAGCCATGTTATTTGGAATAGTTAATAATAGAAACAGCCTAAGTATCTACCACCAAAACAGAAGTAACTGTGATTCATTCACATTGGAGAGCATTAAGTAGCATGGAAAACAAAATATGATTCTTTTTGTAGAACTTCCTACACAGTAGGATATGTCAACATGAAGCTTCCTTCCCAGGCAGTAGCCATCAGAAACTCACTGGAGTGAACAGTGAACACAAACTTGGAACTTTCTTTGAGAAATGTGTAGCCACAGAAGTAGATGCTGATACTCTGAGTGAAGAGTGGGAAAGTGGCCTATATCAGCAGTAAAATGACAAGCAAGGTCTTCCCATGAAGCAAAGTCTCTTGACCCATGGCAGCGTGCATCTGCTATTGAATAACAATCATTCTTGTTACAGACCCAGGAGAACTGGAGAAAAGAAGTGCAAGTCTGTTTGCAGATGCATTGTGGATGCTGAGTGTACTCAACTTGATTTTCGTTTTAAGTGTGGGAAGGGAAAGGATATTCCTGTAGTGATAGGTACTACTGTACCTCAGTGGTGGGAGACCAAAAGAGCTAGCAGAATCTAAGAGCTTCTCAATCTCTCTAAAGAAGATGATGCCCACCCAGAATATTGGCAGAAAATCCTTGAACAAAGAAGGTAAGAATCCTAGGACCAAAGAACACAAGATTCAGCATCCTGCAACACAAATGTCTACATGTTGCTCTGAAGAAACAATAGACTAAGAAAAATGGGGAGACTGTAGAATATGCTTAACTTGTTATGGCCAAGAGAATGAAGAAAGTCAAAGAAAAGTGTCAAAAACATTGCCAAGCTATATTGGCTATCCTTGATGAGAGCTTCTCCTTCAGCAGTTGAAACCCACTTCAGAAAATCCTTACCCATACCTCTATCTTCAAGTGTCTCCTCTTC
>CABHPP010119415.1:67194-82811 GCA_902168425.1 Peromyscus attwateri | reverse complement strand
TCTCTCTCTCTCTCTCTCTCTCTCTCTCTCTCTCTCTCTCTTTCTTTCTTTCTTTTCTTTCTAGATATTGCTTCCCTGTAACAACCCTGGCTGTCCTGGAACTCACTTTGTAGACTGGGCTAGCCTTGAACTCACAGAGAGCCACCTGCCTCTGCCTCCTGAGTGCTGAGATTAAAGGTGTGCACCATGATGCCCAGCTGCAGAAATCGTGTGTAAGCACAGTGTTCTGCTTTGAAGTAGCCTATGCCTCATGGCATGGCTAGGAAGTCCATGGGCAACTCTGAAGTGTGTGGTAAGGAAGTCTAAAGATTGGCATAATTCTTCCATCTTTAAAAGAGTCAAAAATTTAAGTTCTCATTTCTGACTTGATTTCCCTTCCAGTTGCTGTGACAAAATACCCTAACAACGAGAACTTAGGGGACGAAGGATTTGTTTGGTTCACAGTTCCAGGTTAGAGCAGAGATGTCACAGCATAGAAGCTTGAGGAAGCAGGTCCCATCACACCAGTAGTCAGCAGGGGAGAGCCAGGAATGCATGCATGCCAGTGCTCTGCCTGCTTTCCCCCGCCTAGCAAATACCATCACCCGCAATGGGTGGGTCTTCCCATCTCCATGTATGTCATTAAGATAACCTCCCCAGACTTGCCCACAGACTAGCAATCTAGACAGCCCCTCATGGGGACTTTCTTCTGGGTGATTCTAGGTTGCATGAAGTTGATAATTAAAACTAACTATTGCAACATACAAAGTCAAGTGTCTCGCAGTGGCATTTTCATGCATATATATCTCATATTTTGTTCTCACTCGTTCTCTGCTTCTGCCTCTCCAGCTCCTCTCTGTGTGTTCTTCTCTTTGTTTTCCCAAACAGTCCTTTCTTCTGTTTTCATGTTACATACATTCCATTATCCTCTCTTGTTCCCCCCCCACAAACCACTTCAGATGTCTTCCTCCCCTCTCAGAGACCTCTTTCACATCCTCTCTCGCACACAAATTTAAATCTAGACTTCACATATCAGAGGAAACATGGGAAACTTGTCTACATCTAGCTTATTTCACTTAGCAGAGTGATCTCCAGTTCTAGTCATTCTCCTGCAGATGTAATAATTTCATTTTTATTTACAGTTGAATGAAATTTCATTGTGTACATATACCACATTTTATTTAGCCATTTATCTGTTAATGGACATCTAGGTTAGTTCCATATCTGGCCTGATATATATATATATATATATATATATATATATATATCTCAATAAATATAGGTATAAAAATCTCTCTGGGGTATGATGGTTTAGGATCCTGAGGGTATATACCTAGGATTGCTAAACTGACCAAATGGTAGTTCTGATTTTGGTTCTTTGGGGGAAATTTTCATGCTATTTCCATAGTGGATGTTCCAGGTTACACTCTTACCTGCAATGAATAAGGCATCCTCTTCCTCCACATTCTCACCAAAATCAACCAATATTTTTTTTTGAAACTGGGTCTCACACTGTAGCTCAGGCTGTCCTGGAACTCACTATATATCCTAGGCTGGCTTTGAACTTGCTGACTGAGTCAACCGCCTAGCTTTCTGCCTCCTTTTTTTAAAAAAAAAAAAGTTTTTTTTTGTTTTTTTTTGTTTTTTTTTTTTTTTAAGAATTTCATACTTATGTACTGTATTTATATCTTTTCCCCAGTCTTTCCCCTCTCCAGCTTCTCCCATGTCTCATGTCTCCCCAAATTCATGACCTCCTCTTCTTTAAGTATTGTTGTTACATATATCTGTATGTGTGTAATACAATAAATGTGATGAGTCCATTTAGTGTTGCTCGTATGTACATCGTTTAGGGCTGACCACTTCAAACTGGATAACCTATTGGGGTCTGGTCCCCGGGCAAAGACTGATTATTCTCTTCATAGCCATTAGTTGTCTGTAGCTCTTCATCCAAAGATGGGACCTTGTAGGATTTCACCATCTACTTTGGGAAGTTGGCTGATGTTATCATTGTACAGGTCTTGTAAAGGTTACCACGTTGTCAAGATTTCATGAGTACTACTCTTTGTGATATACAGAAGACACATGTTGATCCTACATGTTGATCTCACGTCTTTCCACCCCTCTTCATGATATTCCCTGAGCCTTAGGTATGAGGACTGTGCTATAGATGTATCAGCTGGGGATGGGTCCCCACAGACAGTTGTTCTCTTCATTTCAACCAGTTGTGGATTTCTCTAATGGTCTCTGTCCACAGGAAAAAAAAAGTGTCTCTGATGCATGGGGAGGGAGGGAGCTGCACTTGTGGATATGAGGATAAGTATTTGGAATGCAGCTGGAAATGATACTGGTGTAGGAAAGTGGCAGTAGTATGTTCTCCTCTAAGATCCATGACTTCAGTTACAGTTAGTTGGCTAGGTTTACACTACCAGGCATGAATTCCTTCATACTGAGTGGACTTTCAATCCAATGAGGTGATCTTCTACCTTCTTGATGAGTTATCTTATTTGCGCTCCCTATGATAACCTATCTGAGAAAATAAGAATAATTAATAAATGGCTACATCATATAGTCACTGGGAAAATTAAATACTACCTGTGAATTCCTGCCACAAAAGGACCATTAGTAAATGATTAACTAAGCTGACTTAAGCAACCTTGAGAGCACCAGGGATGTCCCAGTCATGGAGTGTTTTACGGCCTTGACCCCCAACACTCTAACAACTGAAACCAAAAGACCATCCTGGGATGGAAAGGTCTGGGCATTTGGTGAGCCACATCAAGTAAGAAAAGCAAAGGAAAAGTGACGTGTCAGGGTGTGTTGAGTCATCGCTCAGTGATTCCACTCACATACCCCCTCCCCACTGCCACGCCCCCTCCCCCACAACACATACAATCAGAAGAGGAATGGTTCTTTAGGGCAGCTTAGTCCTCCCTTTTTGTCATTAATTTGAGGTCAGAGTCAGGAAACAGATAACGGGAAAAAGCCATTCCACATGCATCTCTAGAGATAAAGTAGAAATGTTTTTCCAACCAAATTGAAGCTAAAATCCTGTTGTGATGATAAGTTCCTGCCCAGCCCCATGGCTGAGGAAACATCTAGGGAAGTCTGTCCTGCCTGAAACCCTTCAAGGGTCATGCCAGAGGCAAGAAGGAAGCCCTGAAGCACTCCACCCCAACTTGAATTCCCAGGGCCTCCTCAATCCTGTGTGGCTTTCCAGACTTCATAGGATTTGCTAGGACCTCTTTTAAGGTGCTGGCTGTTTATTCTATTTGGAACCAAGCGTCTATTGGATTTAGAAATCACAATTTTAAGGCACGGTGCCACTGAAGTTCTTCCATGTTCTTTTGGGGGATCTGTCCCTATTTATTCTCAGGTAAAATTGAGTCACAGGAGTGACTTTCTTGAAGCTGCTTTCTTCAAGTATGAGTGAGAAAAATGAGCAATAGTTACAATGTGAGTAGGGGAGTCATTTGATCAAATCACTGAGTAGTTTAAGATGTTCCCCGTGCATGCCCTATAATAAGGTGAGGGAAAGTTTGGCAAGCCCTGAGTTTATTGTGCAGACATCCAGGATGCCATTGGTGCTGGGCCTCTCTCCCTTTTACCACCAACATCCCAAGGAACATTTAAGTACCAAGATGGTGTCCTGCCATGACCTCATTCCATCTACCTGGACCCT
Source organism: Peromyscus attwateri (assembly GCA_902168425.1). Lineage (NCBI taxonomy): Eukaryota > Metazoa > Chordata > Mammalia > Rodentia > Cricetidae > Peromyscus > Peromyscus attwateri. Next base: position 79,153 of record CABHPP010119415.1, on the reverse strand, counting down.
CAGTCCTGTGCACTTGTAGTGCCCACAGCTATGAGACTCTTCCAGTGCTAACAGTAGGAAAATTTTAGTCTTGCTCCTGTGAATGAAGGACAGTTGGGAAAGGTGATCACACACACTGAGAGCTGGCATATTGCCACCACGGTGGCCTCAACCCAGAGCTATAACCTGTATAGCTGTATCATGAAAAATTGTTTTTAAATGAGAAAACTGAACACTTCAGGAACACAATTTAAGCAACTGAGACTTCCTTTTTCTACTCATTCACCCAAATCTTCTGTATTTCCATTTAGCAGGCTAAGTCAGAAAATCCTACCAGTGATGAAATAATTTGCAAGTAGCAGTTCAGCTGATATTTAAAACTTGGTGTAAATGTGTACCAGAGAGCTAATAAGGAAAGCCAAATCCAGTCTGCTTATGTGTAACTCTGGGCATGTTAATGCTTCAAGGTATGCAGGCTGCATGGAAACAGCTGGATGTTCTCCTCAACCTGGGAGAAATAAATTCATTCAGAGGGAAGCCTACTGTGAAGACCACTCATTTTCAGACTTGTTATTTTAACACACAAGGACCAGGTCTGTCCCCTTTAATTTTGGTATTTAGAAACAATAAAGAACGTAAATTGGCAGTCTGGAAATCACACTTCAGTTCTGGGATGTGGTGCTGGACTTTGTCCCTAGGTGCCACCCTCTCCACCCCACACCCAGAGTTTACTGAGCCCCCAGCATCTATTACATGATACGAAGGCCACCAGATGGTGTTAGCTGAGGACACTGGAGCTCCAAAGCCCAGGGCTTCTCTATCTGGGATAACTGGTCAACCTTCAGCTTCAATCAGCTTCAATCACATCATTATCGATGAACCACCTGAGAGACTAGAACAGTGACAGCGACCATTGCTCTATCGTGTGCCATTTACTGGAGTGTGGTTTGTGCAACTGGAAGCAGAACATTGGAAATGATTCAGTTGGACTGGTGAGCCACCAATAAAGTTTATTTAAGTCTGAAAGTTGGCACTCAGATGTAGTAATCCTTCTGTGTGGAGTAACAGAAGTGTGTAGTTACCATAATAGGTATTGAGTGGTATTGAAAAACAATCCCAGTGATAAATATGAATTCCTGTCCTAACTTAGGAAACTATGGAGAAGGTAGTTGAAGTGATTATTTCATGTTCTTACCCATTGGATGAGTATTTACCACACAGCTGCTGTATGCCACTCAGTCCTCTGGTCCTGAGAACCCAGCGGTATACAGGGCAGCTGTGATTCCTGCCCTCTGCTTAATGACAGTTTAGCTGGAGAGGTAACTTGATGTTAAATTTGAAATTATTGTAGAATTTATTGAACAGTATTACGGAGAAAGAACTTAGTTGGGCATGCATATCAGAGGAACTAATGTAGACCAGGATTCTAGAAAGCTCTTCAGAGGGAGGTGACGTTTAAGCCATGCTCAGGAGAGTAAGCAGGAGCTGGCCCAGGTAATATCATTACATCATACTCTGTGACTTTCTTCAACTGAATGTAATTACATGACTGTTTAGGTTTCTAGTTAATGATATTGATTCTCGACAATCTCATTTGGTATTATGATGCCTACAATTATATTTCTGGACTTCAACACTTCTGACACACTTGTAGTCATGGCAAATGAAGAGAACTTAGCTATCTGCTTTGCTAAATATGCCTCTTAGTGGAACATCTTGAAAGCAATTGGAAAAAAATATTTTCTAGTATCCAGTTTCCCTGAAATTTTCCTATTTGTCCTTCAAGGACCAAACACATAGTCAGTTCTTTATAATTATCTACTTGTTACTGCTATGAAAATAGAGTGATGGGAACATGGTTTCTTGCTAGTTGGGAGACCCCATTCTGCTTCTAGAGAGTGCAGTTACAATGAATTAATCTCTCCTGAAAAAAGTTGTTAGGTTTAGGGCTGTCTTCCAAACTGTGAGGAGACACATCTAAGTGTTCTTTAGTCATAGGCACTTCTTACTGAGATGCTAACATCTCTGTACAGTCGGGGGGGGGGGGTCACCCAAACCAGGAAAAATTAGTACAAAAGGCAAGGCCGCACACTCTCACAGGAACTAAGGGAGGAAGTGCTACTATGACCGGGGAAGTGTTTCTGAATCCAAAGTCTTCCAGACTCAGGGCCAGTGTGGTGCTGGGTGAACAGGGATGAACAATAACTCTAACCAAGAAATGGATAAATGTGTGTGATCTGTTTCCACTGGCTCACATTTGATGGTTAGGATTTTGATGAGGAAAACACAAGCAGCTTCTCATTGCTTGAGGTAGCATTTGCTAGATGGGTGCTTTGAAAGAGCATCTAAGGAGCCATTTGGCTTTGATTTTCCCCTAGATAGTTCTTTCACTCTTTCTAATTGTTGGACCCAATAGGGCTTGTTCGTTATTAAAAAAAAATCCTCAATGAGAATGGTCCCCATAGGCTTATTATTTGAATACTTTGTCTGTAGTGGTGGAACTGTTTGGGAAGGACTAGAAGGTGTGGCTTTGTTGGAGGTGTGCCACTGGAGATGGGCTTTGAGACTTCATAGGCCCATAAGCGCTCTCTCTCTCTCTCTCTTTCTCTCTCTCTCTCTCCTGTCTCATGCTTGTGGATCAGATATAAGCAGGTACTGCTCCGGTTCCATGCCTTCTTGCCTATTGCCATGATGCTTATGTACTCTAACCCTCTGGAACCTTGAGGCCCCTACCTAAATGCTTTCTTTTATAAATTACCTTGGTCATGATGTTTTGTCACAGCAGCAGAAAAATCCCTAAGCCCGAGCCTAAATGAGAATGTGTCCTTGGGTGTAGGTGTGCAGACAGTACACTGCACAAAGGCCGCTAGCCTAATGGGAAAGGTGAAAGTCCAAAGCTAGCCAAGAGGAAAGATGTTTTGGTGTCCCTCTCCCACCCAGAAGGGGTCCCATTTTATAATTCAAACAAAGGCCCTGTATGGAGGAGCTGCTGCCTTACTTGATTATTTTTGAACTAATGTTTCCAATTAATTCTATGACTTAAATAAAGGAAAACAGGCAATTCCATGTAGTTTTGTGTGTGTGTTCCATCCAAATCCCCTGCTTGATGGGCTGCATGCTTTCTTCTACAAAATATGGTTCAGATGTTACACGGCGATGTTTGCACCTTGACGCTTTCCAGATAAATGGCCAGGATTTCCTGTGGGAGATAATGTCCACATTAGGCTGAGAGTGTCTTCCAAAGCTGTTCTGCCTCCAGGTTCACATGCCTCATGTGGCCAACTGACTGTCCATGCGACGCTGTACCAGATTTCAGGGCCATATGCTGTTTTCCCCTGGAATTCATCCTACATCAGCGTTTGAGTGAGTCTGCTGCTGCCAATAGTTGTTGGTAATGTACAGTTCCTCCTGCTGCCTGGCTGCAACATGTCCTACAGTCTCCAAGCTAACATCTGGCGGCTCTGCATGGATTTAGCAACCAGCAGATCTCTCTGCCTTGATTTACATGTGGATTTAAATAAAAAAAATAAAACAACCCAAATAACAACCCCTCCAACATTCATTTATCAAACATTTATCAGATACTTACTCTGCATAAGGCTCTGAGCCAGCTTTGAGGATCGTACAAAACAGGAGAAATTGGTCGGACATTTTGCATGAGAAGCGATGGATGCATGAACATGAGCTCTTTCGTGTGGGGTAGCATCCGATATTTGCCTGGAGTCACGAGACCTAGAGGCTCTTACCGTGTTCCAACACTGGGCCAGTTTTGACAATTTCCTTTCTTCTCCATAAGCAGAGGAAAGGCCAGGATCACATCTGAGGATTTTCAGGTCCTTAAGTGTCTAATGACTATTAACAAAGGAGTCCTTTATTGCTGAAGAAGCCATTTCAGGGCAAGATAATTGGCAGGAGACTGAAAAGATCAACTGTGATTTCAGAGGGAAGACAACATTCTGATTAAGTTAAATGAAAACTAATCTTAATTCTATCTACTTTTTAAAAAGGGCCAGTGAGACAGCTCAGCAGGTAAAGGTGCTTGCCAACAAGCCTGATGACCTGAGTTCAATCCCCAGAACCCACATGGTGGAAGGAGGAAACCAACACCCACAAGTTGTCCTCTGGCCTCCACAAATGCACTGTGGCACGTGCATGTGCTACCCCACCACCCCACATACAATAATAATAAAATATAATAAAAAATAAACAAGGATGCACCATTACATTGTACAGGACCAGCATGAAGCTTTACTTGGTAATCATATTCAGAATCATTCAACTTTAACATAGAAAGAATCATAAGTCTTTTATGGTGACTGATACTTTCCAAAGCACTTTTCACACACAGTTTCTGATATGATGCTCCCAGCCACCCTATAATCCAGGCTGTACTACTTTTCATCCAAGATAGGAAACTAAGGCTTGGAGAGCTTAAATGACTTACTCAAGACCACCAGCCAGCGAGTGGCCAAGCCGGAATTCTAGCCTGGGTGTATCTGGTTGCTATTCCTGAACTGTCTGCAAACTGCCTGTGCACAGTAAATCATAGAGGGGTAAATCTGAGATTAAAAAAGAAAGAAAGAAAGAAATGCTACTGTGGTGTCTAGATACTGACGGGGTATTTGTGTAGAGAAAGCTGTATGCAGTAGGTGATATTGCAACAGATCTAGGGTGGGCCCAACTCTGCTCTCAGCACCGAGGTGTGTACTGCAGGCAAATTTAAGGCAGGAACTTTTATACCACCCAGCCCCATAATTTACTCCATCTGCTAAAGGAGACAAGCACCCTCTCCTATGCATGTTTTGTTTTGTTTTTTATCATGGCTGTGTGTCATTCTGACATTCTAGCTGCTATAGCTACAGAGAAGTCATAGATTCCTTCATGGCTGTTCTGGGAATTCCTTAGAATACTATGCTAAAATCTAAAAACTGACATGTAGCACAAAGACATTATTGCAGTGGTCCTGATTGATTGCAACATCCAATTCACCAAGAGAGCCACTCTATCCCAGTGCCTAAGGGACTTCCCATACAAATTCAATCACCATGTCTGGGCCAAGAGCCTAGCACTATTGTCTTATAAGGACAATTCCCCTCCTAGCTAATTCCAGTGTGCAGCAAAGTTTGCAATCTGTCCACAGTTGCATAGCCAGTAACCCACACTGGTTCAACTTTTATTGCTTTAGACAAACTTGCCTGGTTTTAGCGCATGGTGCCAATAAAGGACGGGCTAGTAAGTGTAGGATGCTGACTTCTCTGTAACGTGCTGGTGATTTCTATCTCTAACTGTTGTCTTCTACAACTCCCTGCTCAGGTGGGGCCATCAGTCCCAGTTCACCACAAAGAATGTGTATTTGTTTTCATGTAGCTAAAGGTCCAAGATCCTTCAGGACTGCCTGGTGAGGTCCCTAAAATTGCTCACTCCAGGTGTTGAACATGTAGTGACATTAATTCTCAAGGGTTATGGCAGATCTACACTATGTCTGGCATTGTCCTGACTCTCCAGCTGAAGTGGAGGTGAACAAGGTGTGCAAGGCTCTTCCTCTCAGAGCTGATGAGTGATTTGAAGACAAAGCACAGTAGGTCAAACACTTTAGTGTCAAGTTGCCATGGGAACTTGTTTTAGCCATTTGCTCTGGGCCTTGTCTGTTCAAGAGGATTTATGGCAGCCGAAACACATAATGAAGCTGTTAGAATATAAATAAGAAACAGAAATCAAAACTGGGGAATGTGTCAATTGAAACTCCAAGGGCAGAAGAAGAAAAACTCACAGCTTCAGAGTCATGGAGGTCCACTTGGACGAAACTTCAAGTTTAGTGTTAAGTGTCCTGGCAGCCATATTGAGAAGGGAAATATGGTTAGTTACAAAGTGTTTATTGTCAGAAAGCAAAAGACGACCAGTTCCTCGAGGGAAGGAAAGGCTTTCAAAACACTTGGCTTGTGAGACAATGTCTCATATCTAGTTTCATACTGTCTCTGACAATATTTCTATAGGACTGGGAGAGTGGACATTATAAAACTGTGGTGTAGCAGTGTGCACCAAGAGAAAGAATGGCAAACTAAAGTTCCATTCATTAAATTGACTTACAGCAGGAGCAGGTGGTCAGAAGTCAGTTGATTTGGGTCAAACGTAGTTTCGATGCATCAATAGCTGGAGCGGGAACACCTGGGAAGCGAAGGGGTGGAGTCTCCTGATGATGATCTCCATCACTGTCACTTTTGCCTCCTAAAATTCTGATATGGCAGCTGGCCACAGTTTCTGTTTTCTACTATAAGGTTGAAGGGTAAATATTCCAGGATGTGCATGATGTAATTGTTTATACCCGAGGCCAGCAAACACTTCTGTAGAGAACTATATAATAAATATTTTAGGTCTGATGCACTAGATGATCTCTGCCACAATTATTAGTTTCTAAAACTACAGGGCAGAAATAGCTATAGGCAATCCCTAACTGAAGGTGCATAGTTGTGTCCCAATAAAACTTGATTAAAAAACCAAGCAAACACAGAGGGCCGGACAGATTTCAACTATAGGCAGTCTGTTGCCCACCTCTGAAAAACCTAAAAAACACCAATGAAAACAAAGGAAAAGCATGTTATTATTGTTTTTTTGGTGAAATGAAGGAATGACAAGAAGCTTGACAAGTCTTATTTAATAGTGACTTTGGCCTTACTGGTTTTATTCATAGTAATAATGATCCATGCCGAAAAGAACATGGCTCATGTATGAACTGCAAAGTCATTATGCTCATGGAAGGAACATGTAGATCTCAAAGACATCCAATCTAACTCTTCACACATAGAAATAGTACTCACCAGACATGGTGTATTAGTTCTGTTTCTGGTCCCCAAGACCAAAGACCTGCGAAGAAGCAACTGAAGAGGAGGAGGAGGGTTAATTTTGTGTCACAGTTGCTATAGCGACAGTCGGCCATGGCAGAGAAAGCATGGCAGTAGGCATGCAAAGCCACTTGCTGGGGAATGCTGGTGCTCTGATGTCTTTCTCCTTTCCCCCATTTTAATTAGTTGTGATCCAAGTCATAGGATGGTGCCCCCCACACGTAGAGTGGGTCTTTCCTCCTCGGAGAATCATCTCTGGAAACACTCTTCCAGATGCACACTCAGAAGTGTGTCTCTTAGATAATTCTAAATGAAGTCAAATCAACAATGAATATTAATTAACCTTACCCATGGACATGACATTGTAATGTAGAGGGGGGGTCTGTCTGAAAAGTCATGCATTCCATGTGGAGGAGAGAATTGCAATGTTGTTTGCCTGTAATGGCTTCTCAAACAACCTTGGTTCTCAATTAAGATCTTAGGGTTGGTGTTCTAGGAAAGAGAGATGATGGTAAACTATTCTCAGTAGGCAGGTGTGTGCCATTCACTCGGATATCACCTCTTCAAGTTCAAACTCTCTTCCTTCCTACTAATTACTAATGGTCTTCTATGTGGGTAGCATGCAGTATTACCAATGGCTAGTGTGATTTCATTTGTAAAGGCTTAGTTTTGAACTTATTAGAAATTAATGATTCAATATGACCTGAAGTCTTATATACCTCCCACTGGCCATAAACAAACCCAGGAGGTTCATTGTGTGATGGAATCTGTCTCAAAGACTTGAGTCTGTGAAAGGACCAGAAAAAGTATCTCCCAAGTTATTTGACACTTGCAAAGAGAGATGTGTTAAGTACCTTAGCCTTAGAATTGCTTTAATCAACCCATAGACAAGCCATACATAGTTCTGGGAGTGATGAGGTATATACTGGCGTGTTTCATATTGTGACAATGAGAATGTAGGCTTCAACATCAATAACAATTTTGAAAGCATCTGTGAAAACATAACTGTGAGCATATTGTGGGACTTTCAGGGCTCTGGGATTGGTTTGAACAGCATTTTGCAGCAGGCATTTTCTGGATAGGAGGAAATGTATTCCTTTGTTCCATGTTCACTGTTCAGTTCTTTTATTCCATTTGGGATTTGTTGACTGCTCAGCTCTCTGGTGGCAAAGGGTAGCTAGCTAAGAAATGAGGTTTTGATGATTGTAATAGATGACCCCAGGTTTATGAAGGGCGAACATTGTGTCTTTACCTTCATATACCTAGGACATAGCCTAGTGCTTATTCCATAGGACCACTTTCATATGTTAACCCAAGGAGTGAAAACTAGTACTTGGTTGCCAGTAAGGGAGCTGATTTCCATTGGTCTGTGTTGAACAACTCTAAAAGAAACAAAAGCGTTATGTTTGAGGATTGAGACAAAACTTTAAAAAGTAGAAAACCATGTATATGGGATCAGATGTCCTCCTGTATCAGCCGCGGTCAGGTCTGGGATGGGGTAAGGAACTTGCAGTCAGATGTACACAGCAGGTAAGGTGTGAGTTTAGTAATGCCAGTTCATAGCCAGCAGGACTGGAGGCCGGGGCCATTGCCATGATAAATTACTTAGGGAAAATGTCTGGCATCGAGGTCACCTAAGACATCTACTTTTTACGAAGTGGTGACTGGCAGACACTCTGTTCCTTCCTTTTTATTCCTCTGGTCTCGCTAATGCTGTACTGATCAAACTTTGTTAGCTGCCTTAGAACATATTTCCATCGGTGGTCTGAATATGATCTCATGGTCATAAAAGTATGGTCATATTTTGACTATCCCTGTCACTAATGAGAAAAAAATACATAGAATAGAGGTTTTCTAAGCTAAAAACAAATTTAATATTGGGTAGCCTTTCATTCACGTCGCCACAGCTCTGTCCTGACTCCAAGCTGGTGCCCAGCATTTCTAGGTAAGAAAGAAATGGTCACCTAAGACAACGAGGTTGTTCTCAGCAACACTCCCAGCCTGGATGAAGAGGCAGCCCTGAGCACTTCATTGTGGGGTGCTACCAGTATGATAATGGGGAAGGGGTAAAGCTAAGCCTAAACAGTGTTGGGGTAACCTGAACCTTAAAATGAGAAGCAGCTACTTAGCATGTTGGTGCACACATGGAATACCGCTCTTGTAAGGTGGGGACAGGGTCTTGAGTTCAGGGCCAGCTTGGGTGACACGGCAAGACTCAGTCTAAGAAATAGGGGCAGGGTGGGGAGGGAGGAAACAGAGTCTTTCTTTCTTTTCTTTTCTTTTTGGTTTTTTGAGACAGGGTTTCTCTGTGTAGCTTTGGAGCCTTTCCTGGAACTCACTTTGTACCCCAGGCTGGTCTTGAACTCACAGAGATCTGCCTGCCTCTGTTTCCTGAGTGCTGGCATTAAAGGTGTGTGCCACCACCGCCCGGCGAGTATTTCTTATTACAGTAGATAATTTGCTTCATGCCTATTAAGTTCAGATTTACAAGGGTTCCACCATGGATTTGGGAACATTTATTGAATGGTATTCTATTCCTGCTGTCTCCACTGTTTTTTCCAATTCTCATATCACTAGACCAAGACAATCTGAACATGTGATCGTAGTTTGGCTCTTCAACATCTGCCCACATTAGCAACAGAAATAGAACCGAGAAACAAATGGATAACCTCAAGTAGCCTTTGGGTTTACCACAGTGTTGTGCTTGAGTGAGGATACAGGACCAACTATAATTGGCATGGCCCTGATGGGCTTTGGTGTATAGAGCTATTCTGATTTCTGTGGTATGTATTAGTTATCGTGGCCTGTGTATTCACTTGTTCATTGAGCTGTTTGGGATGTTCTTGGTCTCAGGGCCTGAGGATCATTTTCTCGGATGCATCGCGGCTCATCTTCCGGCTCAGTTCCTCCAGCGGTGTGCGGGCTACCATCAGACTGTATGCGGAGAGCTACGAGAGGGATCCCAGCGGTCATGACCAGGAACCACAGGTACACCATCAGAGCTCTGCTCTTGGCACTGTGTGTCTTGCCTTTTAGAGCTCCCATGGGCCTTTCATGACAAGACATATTGATAGCTTCAGTGGGAGGCAAGTTGTATGTGACCTCAAGCAAATTTACTTCATTCACGGAAGTGTTTGAAGCAGAGGAACTTCTCTCCAAGATCCAGGATGATTTCAGGCCAGGATTTCCCAAGTAACTCACCTCTCTTCAGTGTCCTGTGGCTGAACATGGGTTCTAATAAGAACAGGCATATTGTATACATAAGAGAGTTAAAGTCAAAATTTTCAAACCCTTGATTGTGCTAATGTAATTATTAACCTTTAGTTGTTAGGAAAACCCTGGATTAGAGCATGATATTGAGGTAACCGTACAAATACCACCCTGGGCTTCCTCTCTCAGACTGAGGAAGCACTCACAAATACTTTACCCATAACCCACTGCACTTCAGCATTTACTGACATGGCAGACAGACTGACCAATCAGAAAAGACCCATTCCCTCATTGAGCGCATCATGCTACACTGCCAGGTGCTCTTGCGTCCCTGGTCTTTCCTTTGATCTGGTGTTTTGGGTGCTTCCCTGAGCTAAAACATTAGCTATGCTTCTTTTTGGAAAAGTGGAGGGGCAGAAATCCAGGCTATCTCTCATTGTACAGTTATTTAGAATTTCTGGCTCTAATCTGTCACTCAGGGCAATCCCTTTCTCTATAGGTAGTTTAGTTTGTTCATGCTGTCTTTTTTTTTTTTTTTTTTTTTGAGAATCCCTAAGAGCTTGGTCATCACCATATTGTGGATTCTTCTACCTGCTCCCATAAGTCAAAGATCTGTCAGAACAAAATCATCCCACATGGGGAAGTAGAGGCCCGAGAGCCATTCTCGGGGTCACCAGGGCATGAGTAGACAGTGTCCATGACCAGCATTTAGTCTTAGCCTTTCCTCTCAGGATTATGAGCTTTCCATACAGGGATGGACCAGGCTCTGCCAAAATAACTTGTTAGTGAGCACATTTCACCCGAGATAGTACCAAGCCATGCAAGAACTTACATTCTCTTTCCGAATAAAACTGTCTTGTGTGTCTCACGTTGAGGCCCGAGATGAAAGGCAGGAGCTCCGCACTGGGTGAGGGATGGTATTCCCGGCCTCCCCAGCTCTGAGTCACTCTGACTTGAGACTGTTTTTTTTTTTTGTTTTTTTTTTTTTTTTCTTAGCCTTCTCTTCCCTATTTGCACAGGGAAAGTGGTTAAGATAGTTGCTTATTTTTATTTACCTCCCTTGCTGGACTTCATCCAGGCCATTAGGCCTTCTGTACACAAACGCGTCTCCGAGGCGGTCCATGAAAGCAAGTGGTACTTTTGATAAAGGTTTTCCTTGAGGCCAAAAAGTCTCCACAGGCCTGCTTTTAGATGGTTGTGTGGGTAAATAAAACATAAATAGTGCTTGTTTTCGCCCCCATTACTGCACATTTTCCACTCTGTGGGTGGACTAGTTCGCCAGTTTGAATGGCTGAGGAATCCCTTCTTTACAGTTTCTTTTAGGATCTCAGTCATTTTTCTCCTTCTCTAACCCAAGTAAGAGTCTTTCCCTAGACCCAGCTGGACAGGGCTCAGTACATTTATTTTAGCACATGATCTAGTTAAAAGTTCGGTATTAAAATAGAATTCCTGATTAAAATAGCACGTATCATCAGCTCACTAACTGGAGCCCTATTGCATAAAACATTGGGATCATGATATAATAGTCAAAATGTAAAAGAATTCTAACCCCATAAGAAAGGGGAGAAGATGGGGGAGGAAGAAGAGAAGAGAGGAAGGGAAGGGGGGGGGGAGGAGGCTGAGCTAGCTTACCCGCATTAATCACTGCTGAGCTCCATCTAGGTCCTTCCATTGGCGGCTCTAAGTCTTTTAAGAAATGTTGCTTTCCGGCACAAACTGTTTTTTCCTTCTCAGAACCACGAGACAAAGCTTTGGTTAGCCACTAACAGAGATAAAGAAGGACCCTGAAGCTGTCCGGTCCCTACTGACAAGCGGCCAACAGGCAAAGACTGGCTTGTACTTCCTTAGATTCTACTTCGGTTTCATCACCTAGATTGCAGAGAACATACATACACACACCATACACACACCATACACACACACACACACAC
>CABHPP010119415.1:0-67094 GCA_902168425.1 Peromyscus attwateri | reverse complement strand
ACACACACACACACACACACACACACACACACACACACACCGGCCCAATGCTGTAGTCATCTACATACTAGTTATTTTGCGTGAGGACAGAGTTCCCTTCAAATACCATGCTGGTTTCTGACTATTTAATTTTGCATGTGGATTGTTTCTTTCTCAGACATTTAAAGAACATGAGGAAGGCAGCGTTAGACATTTAGACTCGTTACTTTGAGGAGGAAGTGTTCCAGTTAGCCTAGTGATTCCACCAGGAAACCCCATGACCTACACCCATGCTACTCTTGACCCCTACAGCGAGAGTGTCGGCTGGATCTCTTTGTAGAGACGATCATGCCATTTGTTTTAAGTGGATGTCAAGTCATCACTTTCCTGACACAAACTGTTTTTAAATAGTCTCTCCATACTCCCCTGTGAGTTGGTGGTGAGTGGAGGAAGGACATAGAGAAGGCCCCAGGAGAGAAGTTATTTGCACAGCTTTGGTCCTTGGTATGTGAGGAAAGAAAGTCTCCCCAAAGGCAGATACTGAAAATTCACATGGTTTTCAAACACAGTTACTTCAGTCTTACTGGCGATCAGGACCCCAGTGAGCTCTCAAGCCAGCTGGTGGGAATTTGTAGAAAGGGTCAAGCCAAAATGGATTAAATTCACAGGTAACTAGAAATGGCAGGTTGTTTCCATAGTCTTTCCATCCCGAGTCTCAGCAGGATTGCTCAATTGATATTGTGTTCACTTTAGTCCCCATCCAGAGGAGCCTATGGGTGGAGTGGCTAATGTACAAAAGACAGTCGAAGGGAAAAGGAAAATTTTATTAAGGGCTAGGTTATCAGAGAATGAAGGTCAGCTTGGGACTAATCAAGATGTAACCACACCCGAACCCACTCCAATCTTGGGAAGGAGCCAATACTCTTGAACCTTCCTTGAAACTGATGAAGTGATGTCTTTTTGATAAGCTGCATCTAGCAGATGAATGCCTAAAGCACCAGGAGTCTTTTTATATTTAATTCACATGTCAAACAAACCCAGACCCACTGCCATTTTGTTCCAACAGTTCTTATAATAATTTATAGTTCAGAAAGAGACAATATAGAGCCATTTGTTGTCTATAGAGAGAATGTATAGGTCAGGGCACTTTTGAGAGTGAAGGTATCTACTAATACACTGCGATTGGCCCCTATCAGCTGGCCGTGTGGTTACTCCAGCTACTTGCTTCCATCCTGGTGTAGAACTGTATGGATTCTTAGATAAAGACTTCTGAGGAAGAGGAAAGGAGTGACGAGTCAGATCATCAACGTTCAGTCCAGACTATCATCAGAACCACTTGGCAAGATCTATAGAAACATCCACAGCAGGCCCACATTCAGAGATTCATTTGGTCTGATGTAGAACTTGCGATTTGTTGAGATGCTTCTAATGCTGGTTTTTAATGTAGCTGTAATGTGCCAGGCTCAATTCTACATACTCCGTATACACTGTTATCCCTCATTTCACTGCCCCCAGACTGGAATTGCCATTAGTTTTACAAAAGAGAAAACTGAGATAGGGAGTTGTTCTGATCCATGAAACAGGTCATTTCTGCATTGGTATTGTTTTAAGAAAGACTTCCAATCAGACTACTGTGTGGGTGGAGTTTCTCTGTGTCTCGGCAGCCACTCCCAAATAACCATTCAGAGACTTATTATTAATTAGAAATGTTCAGCCCATAGCTCAATCTGGTTACTAGCTAACTCTTACATTTTACATTAACCCACGTTTCTTATCTACCCTCTGCCACGTGGCTGTCCCTTCTTTCAACATGGCATGTTCATCTTGCTTCTCTCTGCATCTCACCAAGATTCTGAGAGACTCCTCCTCTTCTTCCTTGTGCTCTCTTTTTCTGCAAGTCCCACCTAAGCTCTACCTGTCCAGCTATTGGCCAGTCAGCTTCTTTGTTAATCTAATCACAGTGACGCATATTTACACAGTGTAAAGGAATATTCCACACTAATGGTTGAGTCCAAAGGGGCAGGTATTTCTCACCTGAGCTTGAGTTCAATGCTGCGTCTGGAAGTTTAGTTCAATTTTGTTATTAAAAGACTTGCCTTTGAGGGCTAGCGGGATGGCTCAGCAGTTACGAGGTTTATCTTTCCACATTTATTTATTCTTTGAGCCTCCAACATCAACTGGGTCCCAAGAACTCAGTAAAATTCAATTCAACTCCATTTTGCCTGACCTCAGGAAAGAGCTCCGCTTGACTTTACCGGTTTGTTCCAGAATATTCAGCTCATGGATGGCCAAGAAAGATATTTGCAAGGCCAACTATGGGGGATGAGTGAGGAGTTTCTGTACCCCTCCAACACCCCTCAACCCCCACGCAATACTTCTTTGTGTGCACCTTCCCATGAGTTCTCCCAGCCCTCTTCAGGGGTTTTTATGGAGGCTTCATTACTCACATTTGATTGATAAGGCCATTGCCCTTAGTTGTGGAACTCACCTTGGGGTCAGGGGGTCACAACAAGTTCAAACTGACTAACCACATGGGTGTGTCCTTGTCAGACATCACCCAGCCTGAAGACACCTTGTGAGTATGAAGTTGGGTATGGTTGGAATATAATCAACACAGACACTCATCACCCAGGAAGCCCCAAAAGAGTTAGGTCTATGTCAGGAAACAGGAACAAAACCAAATATGGTTTTTACCATATCAGACATATAAACATGGGTAAATGGTAAGTTTTCTCCCCTTTACTTTTTATTAGCAATGAGTAGCTTTTTACAACATTACTGAAAGCATAATGTTCTCAATACATACTGGTTGTGTTTTATAGCTAATAAAGAGCCTGAAATTATTAGTCAAAACCTTGAAGAATAGAATTAGAAATTGAGGTATTTATGATGTGAGAGTTGGAAACATACCAGACTTCAACATGACACAAATAAGCATTACTTAGCAAGTCCACTTTCATGATACAATGAAAACATGTGTGGATATGAACGTGTATGCATGTGTATTTATATGCCTGGGAGAGAGAGCAAGCATGATTTTTGAGTCATACGATAAACATATAGTAAAACACTATTTTGTTATCTAGACAGAAAATACACATAGGAATGTTTTAACGGCCACATGTTTGAAGAAATCCATGAGGAAATACTGCATTTTCCTTTTCTCCTCAGAATTTAGTATGTGTTGCTGTCATGTGGCACAGAGCAGGAGGGAGAAGTGAGGCAGAGCGAGTTTAGAGAAGAAACACGTGGTGAAAGAGCTGGGTTATAAACTCCATGGCTGAGTTACGGAGTTGGCTCCTTTCCTTGGAAGAGATGGATGACCCAGACATCTTCAGAAATGTAAAAATAATATGAGGTGGTGAAAGATGACCAGCTGTTCGCCATAGCTAATGAATATGTAATTTGAGGAAATGGAAATAAGCTCGAGCTGAAGGAGGAGAGATTCAGATCCGCTGTCAGGACCATTTCCCAACAGTGATGTTTCCACTAGCCCTGCTGGGATGGCTGGTTTGTGCTTTCCCAGAAGTCTCTATAATCGTGTAGATTCAAATAATAATTTTAAAATATGGGCAAGAATGCAGAGCATTGAATAAGATAATGTCTTAAAGTATTTTTCAGCCTTAAAATGCCAATTCTGTTTAGAGGGAGGGAGGGAAGGAGAGAGAGAGAGAGAGAGAGAGAGAGAGAGAGAGAGAGAGAGAGAGAGAGAGAGAGAGAGAGAGAGAGAGAGAGATAACATTCTAGTGGGTGGGTTAGATTTCCCCCTAGTGGTGCAGAAAGAAACTGACTGTCTTTCACAAATCTGCCACTTGGAGCAGAATTTTTTAAACAAATAAAAAGTTACATAGTTTTCTTGTTTTTGTTGTTACTGTCTTGTTTCTTCCTCTCTCCCTCCCCCTCCCTCCCACTCTGTACTTGCTCCCATGCATGTGTGTGGTCAATGTGGGAGGTGGGTACTGGAGATCTGAACTTAGGTTCTTGCATTTGCCCAGCCATTTCTTAACCCACAGAACCATCTCTGGCCCTGTTGTACAGGTCTTCTTATATTTCTACTGGCTTAGTAGAATTACTTACTGGCTTAGTAGAATTACTTGCTGAGGAAAACCAAAACAAAGTCAAAAGAACCACCAGACCCACAGTCTTCCCTTTTCTGGCCTTGATATTGAAATCTGGACCCTAACGCAGCCATTTCTGCTATTTCCCTGGAGCTGAGAAGCCTCCTTGGATGGCTGGGAATCCGATGACTCGTGAAAACCTCCTTTGGGCTGGGAGTTTGGCAGACATTTTGAAGGATGTCACACACCAGCCTGTTTAGAGTTTTGATGACAACAGGCCTTTTCCTCAACCAGCCTTTGTGATCAGAATTCTCTTCAAGGTACTGTGTGGTGGCCCTGTCTAGCCACACTGTCTGCTGTCTAGAACTTGTGAGAAATAGACAACTGCCTATGCATATCCCTCATGTCAATCCTACAGACAGAGCCCATGTCACATCTCTTTTAGAGTAGTATAAACAGAAGAGACTCTCCAAGTCTTATGACAGATTCTCAAGTTGACAACCTGTCCAAAAAAACCGAGTGGCCTTAAGAACAGAACATGGAGGAGCAGAACGTTGTACCTTGACCTTGGCTTCAGGTTGAGTTTAGCTTAAGGTTTAGAAACCCCAAGGTTAACAAAATGAGATATGCCACTCTCATTTAACACTCACAGTTCAAAACAAGAACAGTTAAACGAGTGTAAGGAAACATCACTTTCAAGTTCTGTTCCTTCTGATGCTCTACCAACTCTCTAAAATTAAAGACAGTTTCAGCTCTTACCAGGTTTCTGTTGAACCTCAGCATTGCTGTGTGCAAAGCACCTGTTTAAGCAGCCATTGGTTAACCCCACACTGTTTATGTCTACACATCATCCAGGCTTGCTGGATCCTGTTTACTGGGCCTCAGAAGAAAGCATGAATGAATTTGTGCTGGTCATCCAAGTACAGAAGGTCACTAGTCCAACTCCCCTCGCCAGATGAATGGGTTTGACAAGCTGTGACCAGCGCCATCTGGCTTTTCTAATGTCATGTCTGTTCCAGCCCTGCTACACAACACAACACTTTAGTGCCTTTTCATAGAAAGCTACACAAGTCTCATGGCTGGTGGTGATTCAGGGTTTCTTTGAAGTAGAAGCCTTTTGGTGTGGCTAGTAAATCATTGCCTTTGCTCAGCAGCAGGAGTGTATCACAGCACATGAATGCTAGCAGGGAACCTGGGCAGCAGCTGAGACCTTTGGCAGAAAGCCCCAGACTCAGTGTATTCAGCTAGCACCTGGAGAGGGCACTGCCAGGCTTCACTGGAGCCATGCACCAGCATGGGGGATGGCATCCACTGTCAGAGAGGAGGTCAGCTGGCTTAGCTCTCCTTAGACTCTTGGCTGGGTTCAAGTTTGCCATCCTAGTGCCGTATTGAGAACTCCTATCAAGATGCTCAACAGGGGCGTCCCTTGTCCTTGACTTTGCTTCTCAGTAATGCTGGGGTCTAAGGGGAGCTTGGGGTGGGGGCAGGGTATTTTGATGGCAGAATACTAGGTCTTGGGAAGGAAGAAAGGAAAAAGGAGGTAATGAAGTTCTGGTTTTAAGTAGTGTGAGGGGAGGGGCTCATTTCAGAACACATCTGCTGTAGAAATTGTCATGTGAGGCCCTGTTTGGCTAGCTGGGACCTGTGTAATCCCTGTAAGTTAGACGAGACCATGAGAGTGGCTTAAAGTAATGGTTCCATTATTGTCAGATATGAAAAGCCCAGGAAATCAGGAGATAACTGCCAGTGACAAAATGATTTGTTACTCACAGTCTTGAAGAAGAGGGGGCACACACACACCCCACCAGATCATGCAGAAAGTATAAGGGGGCAGCTGGGAGGCAGAAGCGGCAAGGGGAAACCTTGGGCTGAAACCTCCATTAGTTTTCTGTGATAAAAGTAGGCCGGGCCAGGCAAGCAAGTTTAGGGCTGGTCGGTTTGGATAATTCCAGGAGGCTCCGTTCCAGAGCACAGGGCCTGGCCCTAACTGCCTTGCATATGGCTTTGCCTGTATATGCAGGGCAGGAAAATAGTGGCCTAAGAATGAACCTAAATGAAGGGAGCCACTGGCCTGCAGGTGGTAGCTACCTCTAAGACTTCTGCGAGGGCAAAAAAAAAAAAAAGGGCTGGAGAGATGACTCAGAGTTTAAGAGCACTGGGTGTTCTTTCAGAGGTCCTGAGTTCAATTCCCAGCAACCACATGGTGGCTCACAACCATCTGCAATGAGATCTGGCACCCTCTTCTGGTCTGCAGGTGAACATGCAGACAGAATGCTGTATACATAATAAATAAATAAATCTTTAAAAAAAAAAAAAAAAAGACTTCTGCGAGGGCCATCTCTTCCATGTCAGTGAGACTCTGGGATGTCAAAGGATCAGAATAAACAGATGGGCTGAATATAGAGATAAAATGGTAAAGCCAACCATTTCTTCAGGTGGCTAAAATTTTGGGAGATGCTCCAACCAGGGTCTATTTTTTGTTTGTTTGTTTGCTTGTCTTTTACATACAGTTAGTGTCAGATTGATGGTCTCTGGGTCAGAGGTCAAACTTCAGAGTCAGGAGTGTGGTTTTCAGCCCTGTTACTTCCCTTGCCCAGTTCCATGAGACTGCATAGCTGAGCTTGTTTGAATATCAGTCATTTACCAGAGCACTCTAACCAGAACATTCAGATGCCTTTTATTTTATGGGATTTTTAGAATAACCCGTAAATCAGATTCTTCATGTAAAAAGTTTACCCCATGCATGAATCATTAATTTGTTTAATAAATGCCAGTTTTCATCATTGTCCCCCCCTTTTTAATTAATAATAGTGTGGACAAGATTCTGCTCACATGAGGATAAAAGATTCTCTGGATAATTAGTAACTTTTTAAAAAACGGAATTAACCTGTTATTGATGTCTAACTGGGGCTAGGGAAGCTTCCCTTGGAGCAGGCAATGTCTAAAAACCTGGTTCTTATGAGAAGCTGAGCCATGGCATTCTTCTCATACTGTGCTGTGGGGAAGGGTCTGAAATGAATGTAAGAGTCTCTGCTAGCTCTTTGCCACCATCTTTTAGGAGCCCCACATCCATAGAGAGTGTGGAGCAAATTCAATGTCTTCCTGGCTCAGAGCAAGGTGTACGGAGTTGGGCTTGCTCAGTGATGCAATGTATCCAAGAAAATGTGCCATTTGTGGGCCATTTCTAATACATGAATGTAATAAACACTCGAGTGGGTGTGAGATAGAGGGTGGGTTCATCACAGGAAGAATTTTTGAAGTATTTGTTGCTGGCCAGTAGGCATGTGCTTGTTAAGTTTACAGAGTTGAACAGAAAAATGAGTCTCCTAGAGCAGATGCCGGTAAGCTTCCTCCAGAAATGTCTGTTAGTAAATTGGGGGGCCAGGGCTGTGCTAGCAGCATTAGTTTGTAAGAGCTGGCATAACAGAGCACTGTAGACTGGTGGCTTGAACAAGAGAAATTCACCATGTCTTGACTCTGGATAGAAGTTCAAGGTCCAGGTATCGAAAGGCTTGTTTCCTTCAAGGGTGGTGGTTCTCAACCTGTAGGTCACAACCCCCTTTGGGGCCAACGATCCTTTCACAGGGGTTGAATATCAGATATCCAGCACATCAGATATTTGCATTACAATTTGTAACAACAGCAAAATTACAGTTATGAAATAGTGATGAAACAGTCTTATGGTTGGGGGTCACCACACATGAAGAACTGTATTAAAGGGTCACAGCATTAGGAAGCTTGAGAACCACTGGTCTAGTGGCTCTGAGGAACAGTTCTAGACCTCCCTTCTTGGTGTGAACACAGCGCTCTTCTCTGTCTCTGACGTTATCTCCTCTCCGTGTTTCTCTGTCCAAATTGCCTCTTTGTATAAGAACAGCAGTCATGTCCGATTTCCATCACTATGACAAAATGCCCGAGGCCATCAACTCAGAAGGAAGAAAGACTTACATATGCCTCATGGTTCCGGAGGCTTTAGTCCATGCTTGGTTGACTCTACTGCCTTCCAGTAGGGGCAGCACATCAGGGTGGGATATGTGTGGCAGAGCAAAATGGCTTCCCTCATGATGGTCAGGAAGCTATTGCCACAATATTCCTTTTAATGGCAAGTGCCTGGTGTCCTAACTTTCTTTTACTAGACTCTACTTCCTAATAGTGCCCCAGACTGGAGACTGAGATTTTAACAAAAGGACCTTTGGCAGACATTTAAAATTCAGTTAATAGCATACATCATGATGAAATTAGTGACCTTGTTTTAACTTAATGATATCTGTCTCCAAATAAGGTAGCATCCTGTGGTACCAGCAGCTGGGACTACAGTGTAGGGATGTTGGGGGTAGGTGGGTGGGTGGGCACAATTCAACCCAAGAAACTATTCACCTGGTCTGTGTGCGACTTCTTGACTACAAAAGCAGTTACAGGTCTTCATGAACAAATCAGTGAGGCTGGCATCCCAAGAGAACTACATTTATGGGTACCAAAATTTGAATTTCAAATTTTAACAAGTCACGATGTCTTTGGATAAATTTTAAAAGATCAGTTAATAGCATAAAAACCGTTTTTGGTTCATAGGCTATACCTGAAATGAGTGGAGGCCAGGTTAAGACCAAGGACTGTACCATGTGTGCCTTTGCCTTATAGCTTCTGAACATGACAACTGCACACAGTTTCAGGTTACATTAGTGATGCATATATCCAAATGTCTTTGTCCAAAGATTTTATTTTATAGAAGGTAAAAATTACAGGTCTGGAAAGATGGCTCAGTGGTTAGGAACACTGGCTCTCTTTCAGGGGACCTGTGTTCAATTCTCAGCATCTACATGACAATTCTAGTTCCAGGGGACCCCATCCCTCTTCTGACCTCTGTGGGCACTGCATGTGTGTGGTACATGGACACACATTCAGGCAAATATTAATACCTATAAAATAAAAATAAATCAACTATTTTAAAAAGCAAAATTACACTAGCATTTATGTGTACTTGTGACTCCGGATGAATTTCAAGATTTTATAAAAATCTGTAAAATTAGCCTAATGAGATTGAATTTCTTAGCCTTTGATTATAACCAAACATGAAAATGTTTTAAAGTATGTTTGGTTTCTGAAGTCTGATTTTTTTCAAGTGTTGTGTTTCCCATTGGAAAGTTTCTTCTTCTTCCTCATCTTCTTCTCCTCCTCCTCTTCTTCCTCCTCCTCCTCTTCCTCCTCTTTTCTCCTCCTCTTCCTCCTCCTCTTCCTCTTCCTCGTCTTCCTTCTCCTCTTCCTCTTCCTCCTCCTCTTCTACCTCTTCTTCTTCTTTTCGCTTTAAGCAGCTGCTTCCGCACGATTTGCAGACGAATATTATTTTACTTATGCCAGAAGAAAAGGGTTAAATGGGACGGAGAAAGAAAAGTCTGGATGCTAACTGTGCCAAACTGTTAGAACACAGGCTTCTTCAGCAGCTGCCCAAGCCACACTAGTGTGAACGAGCTTCCCTTGAAGGGTCACCAGGGACAGTTGCCCTAATGGGAACTCCCAGACTCACTTCCAAAGTCAACATCCCCCCAAAGCCATGAGCCTGTCCTCGCTTTCTGTTCTTGGCTTTTAGGCACATCTTCAGGAACTACAGTCAGGATGGCTAGTGTGGTGTTCCCAAAATGCTGAGACACTTTGATGATGTAGTCCTGAGATTCTACAGCTGTACATGTCACACTGTCCCTGACTCTTCTGTGGGTGTTCGTCTATCGGTGAATCAAGCTGGTCACTCCCACTTGTGTTAATATTGTCTAATTCGTATTAACAGGGTTCAGAATTGGCAGTTATTACAAATTCACTTTTAACAAGTAAAAATTGATAAGGAATTACAAAATAAGCATATTTTTATGGTTATCAAACTTCGTGGAACCTTCACTACTCAATAGGTCCTTGATCCATGGCAGCAGGCTGCTGCTTAGAATTGCAGGCGCAGGCCCCTTTTCAGACGTACCTAGCAGATTCTGCACTGTCACAAAGCTCCCAGGTGACTCACGTGTACTTTAAAGTTGGAAAAGTCGTCTGTAGATGACCTTTGAGATCCTTATTTCTGCCTCTGCCTAGCAGATAAATCTTCAAATGCCAACCCAACTACCATGTAGTTACGAGGGTAACTGGCCTCTGTCCTTCCTTCCTGCACCTGGAAAGTTACCGAGAGTGTGGAAAACAATCCAAGAAGAAACAATTCTGAGCATCTGGGAAGATTTCTTCCTGCTTTTCAGGTCAATTCACAAAAAGGGAAACAAGATCAGTTTCATTTTGTATCTCCATGGAAACCTTACCTCAATGTCAATCCACAAGGGAGCTTGTTTTCTTTGCATGGTTATCTTAGCTAAGCTGAGTGATTCAAAATACGTCCTGGATGAAGTGACGAAACTTCTAATTTGATATTTTTCCAAGACACGGATGTCTTGCTAAATTTGTTGGTAGACAGTCTAGCACAACTCAAATTACTCAGAAAAAAGGCAATTATTTAAAACACTTAGAGTTTGTATGACAGCTGAATCTTAAAGGCACAGAATATTAAAAAAAAAAGCTAGTCTCCTATGACTAAGCACATTCATAAAATGTATAGTGGCCATCCATGAACCCCTCCAATGGCTTTGCAAGGAAGACTCCTTTGCTGTAATGGGTTCTTTTCTATCCTTGGTCTGTGGCATGAATGAGTGCCCTGCTGAGCTGCCTGCTTCATGAGACTCAAGCAGCCTTCATGGTAGACCTCCTCCTTTCTCTAAGCTTCTGTAGCTCAACTAGTGTTGAGCTATCCAGTAGTTGACATAGCTATCCTTGATGTTGCTCTAAGAAGTTGAGATGCCAATAAGGAACATGTTGCCAATGGCTGTTACCGTCCATCCCCACTGTTTTCATCACTGTCTGGTCCAGCTACAATCTGATGGTGTTCCCTCTGGCTGGCTACAGGGATCAGTGCAAGGAACAGAAAGCAGGCTGGGCCCCTTACTGGCCCAGGGATGCAGCAGAGCTAAGTGGCTTTCATTCAGAGAACTGAGAACTCTCTCGCATTCTTGATCTCTTCTTTAATCTTATCTTTCATTCGAAAAGATAAATGAACTTCATTATGTTGATAAAGGGAGATGAAAGAGGAGGTTTGCTGTCTCCCTTCTAAAGGTCAGCCTGTCGGGGTAGGTGAAAAGTGTTCTTGGTTCTACCTACTATTACGGCATATACGCTTCCTTCTTCAAGAAAAACAAAAATAGTGTTTATCGGCATAGAGCATGTGTTTGCTATGTTGAATGTTATGGGTTTCTGCATGCCATATCTTAATCCTACCGCATGCCAATGTCACTGGTAGCCATAGGTGCTTATGTGAACCATCCATGTTTTACATATGAGAAAACTTTGGCTATGAAAATCTAAATTACTCATATGGTTTAAAAATAGCACAACTGGTATTTGAATCTAGATTCTGGCCCCAAAGCCCATGGTCTTAACTATGGTGCTGTACTACATGCAACTCAAGAATATGGGGATGCTTCTCCACCTCTGAAAAATGCCCTGGAGTACCCAGAACACCCTTCAGTCTGGAATAGAATTACTGAACACCAGCCCATCCTCCAGGAGAGTTCCCAGGTCTCATCTTCCAGCAGCACAATCCCAGACTAGCAGAAGTCAGATCTAACTCTGACATCCTTTTTCTTCCAGGAGACCAGCCCTCTTAGAAAGCAATTTCCTCTAGGTGCTGGGGACAAGCATATCAGCTGTGCAAAGCAGGCTGTGGGAGAGCAGCTGGACAGAGAGACTATTAACTCTTCCCCAGAGAAGCAATGTTACCAGTCCAGCATGGCCTTACCAAGGGCTGGCCTGAAAGGACATGGTGGTGCTGGGCCTGCAACCTGGAAGCAGTGAAGGTCCTTGTCTAGGCCTTGGCAGTTTCTAGGGTGTGAGGAGAAACAGGCATTCTCAGGGCTCCACTTGGTGGGAACCCTCCTTGCTAACATAGACACAGGGCTTGGATATCTCTGTTCAGTCCATTCTTCTCAGTAGTTTGTCTGTCTGTCTTCCTTCCTTCCTTCCTTCCTTCCTTCCTTCCTTCCCTTTTCCTTCCTTCCTTTTTCCTTCCTTCCTTCCTTCTTTCCTTCCTTCCTTCCTTCCTTCCTTCCTCCCTTCCTTCCTTCCTTCCTTCCTTTCTTCCTTCCTTTCTTCCTTCCTTCCTTTTTTTTGTTTACAAATATTTATTTAGCAAAATAATGCATACTTTTTTCTGTTTGGGTTGTCTTTGTCTTTTAATTTAAGTATCAGTAATAAATTAAAATACATATATTCCAGAGGAAATGATTGATCTACCCAGTAATATCCAAATATCACTTTGTGGTCTAATCACTCTTTATTTTGTCCTATCCCTATATTTCTGTACTTACCTTCTGCCATTTCTTCTTTCCTAGTCTATGGCTATCCATACTAAATACCTGTCTCCTAACATTACTATGCGCAGATGTTCAGGACCTTGATATTGTGGTGTTTTGACTTACCTGGAACTTTTCTATTACCTTGTAACTTTTGAGTTGTCTACCATGGAAATGGGGCGTTTGACAGGAAAGTAAATGTATTTTTTTATATGTTACAAATTATCAAAGAAAAAATAAGAATACTTCTAAGAGAAGAATCAAAGACTGTCTCACTGTGCTTTTTCAGGCTGTCATGTATCCTGGGAGGACCATGTGCATGGGGACAGTTGTAGATTACAGATCTGTGCCTGAGTCACAGTCAGTTCTGAGTAGTCCGTGCTGAGAGTTTACATCATTGGGAACAGTGCCAGTGAGGGGGATCTCAGTTCCTTCCTCCCTCTAAAGGTTTCTGGGCTCCACATAAAATGTGTCAGCCTTCCCTAGTGGTCTTTAAGTTCATAGCGAGAATCTATGTAGGAAAAAGAAAAAAAAATTAAATTAGAATGTCCTAGATCTTTGGGTATGTAATTATCCAAGTATAATCCATGCTTGCTCACTCACTCATAATGGAATTATTTTATTGCCTCTGTTCCATTATTGCTTTCCATGGAAACAAACTCAGAATCCCACCAACACAGACCCTGAGTGTAGACTGGAGTGTTTGAGACAATAGAGTGGGATGGGAATTTGGAGGGACAGTTATATTAATATATGGCATTGAGGTTGCTAGATTTTCTGGTTTTAAAAGAATTTCAAAGTATTTGATTTTCATATATATTTTTTTATTGGCAGTAATATAATTGTAAAATAGAACAAACTTTGTGTGAAAGGTTGCTAGCTTGTGGTGGCAATAGTCTGCGTAATTCAAACTATCTGAAAATCAGACAGCAAAAACAAACTGAAAGACGTCTGTAAAAGCATCTCTTTGGAGACATCCATCACCACCAGTCCCATGAGGCAATAACAGAAACAAGGAGATGGAGTTTGGGAGATGAGCCAAGACCCTTTCTGTCTAGGACATTTGCTTATCTACACAGGGTCTAGGTGATAGGTGATAGGTCCAGGTGGACCTCCTACTCCATTACAAACTCTGCTATGAAAAGGATTAGCCAAAGAGGCGTCAGTGAGGCAGACCTGTGGCAGCTTCATGTGGCTGAAGGAAAAGTAAGTAGAGTTCCCACCAAAGGCAAGAGATCCTCATGGTGACCCCTGTTCTGGGTGATAACAAAGGGAGCCATGATAAAGGTGGGAATCAAAGAGTCATAAGTTTAAGAACTGCTGGATCCCCCAGATGTCTCACAGAAGGAAATGAAAGAGGCTGACATTATCTGATGCCTCAGGTATGTTTATAACCTCTTTTCAAACAAGATGGACAGCACCCAGTGAAAGTTTGCAGGTCACCTAAAGAGACAAAGCAGACAAATCAGCAGACTTTATATACAACCAGAAGAGACCCACAGGTGGGGGAGTTTATGTGACCAGACTATAAAGCAATTGTTTTCACTGTACTCATGGAATTCAAACACCGGACAAAAAGTCATCAGCAAATAACTAGAAATTAGTATTGTTTAAATCAAGATGTTGGGAGCTACAGAGATGTCCCTGCAGTTAAAAGTACTTGCTGCTTTTGCAGGGTACCCAGGTTCAGTTTCCAGAAAACACAAAGTGGCTCATAACTATTACTCCAGTTCCAAGGTGTCTCACACCCTCTTTTGGGCTCTTCTGGTACCAGGAACACCTGTGGTGCACACACAGAAACCCATGGACAAAACACTCATACACATAAAGAAAAATACGCAAATCTTTAGAATAAAAAAGCAAGATGTTAAAATTAAAGAACTAAAAATGATAGTTGAAATTAGAACATAATCGTTTCATCCACAATGGAAGAGATTGTTAGTGAACTTAAGGTATGTCAGAAGAAACTAGATATAACAGTTGGAGAGCAGAGGGGGCAAACAGGAGAGAGAGTATGAGACATAAGAGTTACATGAGCAGTTCTAACATGATCATTAGTCCCAAAAGAGAAGAGGAGGCAGAACCTGGAAAGGTTATCAGTCGGGCGGAACTAGATGGCAAAGCAGAAGATATAATTAATGATTAATTCCTAACTAGATACACCAGACTGAAATCACAGAAAGTGAAAGTCTTAAAAGTAATTGTTTTATTGACAACTAGCTTTAGCAACAACATTGAAGATCAAAGGGCTGAAATCGAACCACCTAAAGTCTAGAGTTCCTGATGTAGTGGAACCTACCTTGTAAAATGAAAGCAAAATGGAGGAGCTTCTCCAACAACTGACACAGGAAAGTCGTGCCCCAGAGGACCAGCACATGAAGAAGTCCCCCAGGATAGTGTCAGGGCAGGGGGACATTATCCTAGATGGATTTTGGAATAAAAACAAAGAGTACGATGTCCTGCATGGTTTGGTCCTGGAAACCTGACTGAAGCTAGGACAGACACACAGACAGAAAAGCTGGAATTGGGTGGACTGTGCTCACTGTGACAGCAGCACCAACTGCAGGAGCAGCCCAGAACCTCAGCGTGTTTTTTATACATCTGAATCAAGAAAGCAGGTTTACTGTATACAGATCAGTAGGGGATGGGTTTACAGTGCACAGCTGAACAAGGAGGCCGCTTTAGCTAATCTGGGTAGGAGGTCTCTGTAGGGAGCAGACTCAGGCTGCAGTCATCCCTGAGAAGGAAGCTAGTTGATAGTTTCTGCATACACCATCAACATTCACACTTGGGCCACTTTGCCATTCCTCTGAGCCTGACCATGGGAAGGTCTGGCCATTCACGTGGGTCTGAAGTGTTGAGGTCCTTGACATGGCTGTGTCCTTATGTTCCCCACAAAAGAGATTTTAAAGGGATGAAATATAAAAGCCATGTGAAACAAAAATCAGAATTTGAGGGTTTTAAAACTGAGAAGTAAGTGTGTGTGTGTGTGTGTGTGTGTGTGTGTGTGTGTGTGTATGTACATGCACACAACTAATAACAAAAACAGTGATAGTTATTTCAGAAAAGGTAGACTTTAAGGTCAAACTCTTGCTAAAGAAAAAGAGGGACTCTTCAAAATGAAAACTAGGTTTGATTTCTCCCAAAAAATATAAATGTAAATCTCTAAATCAAAAAGACTGGAGAAAGTATAAGAAAAAAAACCTAAAGGAGTCCTCACTAATCCTGGGATATTCTTCACCCCGCTTTAGTAATTATCAGAACAAGTAAACATACTATTAGTGCTAATATAGATTAGTTAACACACCCAACTTAATGAGCATATATAGATACCTCACCAAGTGACATAAACATAAAATTCTTTTCATGACACAGAGACACATGTAATAATTAACTGTGGCTAGAGTGAAAGGGTCCTGTCACTGTCACAAAGACAATTAACTTAGAAAGCAGAGGAAAAAAAACAACAAAAAACCACAGACTGCATTTGATAAAATGTGACACTCATTTATGGTCAAAATTCTTCTGAAAGGAACCAGAGAATCCTTTAGACTCAGAGAATGGTGCTGCTGGGACCTCTCGGGTGCAGGCAGTATGTGCTGCTAACTGTACTGCTAAGGAGAGCCGGTGGACAGGCTTGCGTACAACTCAGGCTATTCTCAGGAGTCCAAACATCAACTTTACATATAATTCAAGTAGATTAAATTTAATAAACGTCTCTGTGGTTATAACAGTTTACAGTTCTTTTAGTTTATGTGTGTGGGTGTTTTGCCTGTGTGTATGTCTGTGCTCCATGTGTGTGCAGTGCCCTCAGAGGACATAAGGGGACGTTGGATTCCCCTGGAACTGGAGTTACAGCCGTTTACATTTTCTAAAGGGCAGTTTTCAAATGCCATACCTGAGACAGAACCCTTTTGCAGTACAGGCGTTCAGACAACTCTAAAAAAAATAATAATAACAGCAAATAAACAAACAAACAAACAAATAAAGAAACAACGCCGCCCCCCCCCCTCTTTCAAAAAAGGGAAACTTCCCTGTGGATGAGGGGTCATCTCTGCTAATAATAGCCCAACTTAGAGGCTCAGATCAGAGCACTAGCCATTATCAAGATCAGTTTGGTACACAGATTGAGAATAGTGTTGGAGTCATAGTTGGTACTCAGTGTCCACTACTAAAAACTGTTGAAGAAGAAAACAAAGCCAATATTTCAGTCCCCTGCCTAGCTGGAGACTGTTGTCTTGCGTGTGAGCTAAGCCCCAGCCAGGAGCTATTTTCTGGTGTCTAGATCTGCCTAGGCAAGAGTAGAAGGTTCTGTGTGTGTGGAGTCCCTACTCTTAATTTTACATGTGTACTTAGTGAGGCCCTCGGCCACCTATTAACAACCCTGACTACAGGGAAGGATGCTGCTGAGGATGCAGCTGTGCACACATCTGCCTGCCTGGTAACCACTGTGCCAGCCTGTTTTGTAGCGCTGTTGTCAGCTGTGGAACGTGTTGATCCAGAGGACCCTGCCATGTGAAAAAGATCCCTTCATCCATGCTCATTAGCATTAATGTGCAAGAACAGCTCTGAAATGTGTCTTGGTGTCAGTTTAAAGGCAGATAGGGTATGGCTTTCAGATGTGGATTTTAAAAATTGCTGGTCCGTAGAGAAGAGAGCCAGCCAAACATTCTGTATCTGAGAGTCACTTGATGCTTGAGAAAGTATCATGACTTCAAACTGCCCGGGAGCACTTGATAATGATATTATTAATGCATGAATATGCATGATTAATTGAATGTGTACTACGTGGCAGGCAGTTTGCTAAGTACCGTCATACATCATCCCGTTCTGTGCTTACAACTCTGTGTGGTAGGAACTATTATTAGACTCCAATTTGGAAAGTAAGGCACAAGAGATTAAATGCCTTGTCTAGTTTGTACTAGAGGTGGAAATAAAGCCAGCCCCCTCCCCATACAGGCAGTCAGCCACTCACTATAGAGTCTCCTGTATCGCTCAGCCCTTACCTCTTCCTCACCTAAGGAAGCACTGTGACCTTGGCTGCCACCATCAGCTGGTGCTATTTAACAAGCTTCCTCACAACTTAGCAGCACACTGCAACGGCATGTGTCTGTGGATCCTGCCAGCCAGGTATTTGAACATGGCTCTGGAACAGTTTACCCTACCCACCTCTATGATGTCAGTGTCTAGTAGGAAAGCTGATGGTGAGTGACTCAAATGGCTGGAGCTAGGATGCTCTGGAGGAACCTTTTTACTCATGCTTTAGGCCTGTGTCAGATTTCTCGGCGTAACGGCTAAGGGCTGGGTGGGATGTTTCAGGACCTCCTGGAACCCAGTCGGTGAAGTCACATCACATAATTTCTGAACTCTATGACTGCAGTTCAAAATCTTGCTAAATTTCAAGGCTAGGTGAAGAAAATCTGCCTCTTTATTTTTTATTTTATGTGTATGAGTATGTACAGATGTGCAGCCTTGAATGCTTGGTGCCTATGGAAGTCAGAAGAGGCCATTAAATGCCCAGGAACTGGAGTTAAGGATGGTTGTAAACCACCATATGGGTGCTAGGAACAAACTCCAGTCCTTTGCAAGGGCAGCAAGGCCCTTAACTGCTCAGCCATCTCTCCAGCTCCAAACCCATAGTTTAGTGTGAGAAGTGCCCATGATTTTGTAGCCACATAAAGTACTCGACTATGTGTACCCTTTATTTAGTGTATTAGTCAACTTTGCATCATCATGATGAAATTTCCCAGATAATTTTCCTATAAGAATACATGCTTTATTTTGGCTCACAGTTTTAGAGGGGCCCACCATCTCCCAGCATCACCACCCAAGGTTAAGCTTTTAACACATGACTCCTGGGGGCAGGGCAAACCCAAACCATATCTAAACCATAGCATGGGTTGTGCAGCCCTAAAGCCCAGCCAGGGAGGGTATTTCTGGCCAGCAGCTTTCAAGGACATGTTTACTGTGAAGCTATATTCGGGAAGAGCACAGTGTGTGTACATACCACATTCCTGACACACCCACCATATCACTGCAGAGGCCACCTTCTCATAAAGAGCCATTGTAAATGCAAGTCATGGTCCTCTCGGCAATCTCTGGGGTCAGAGGTCCAAATGGCAGGCTGATAACTCACAAGAGTAAAACGTGCAGTAAGACCTGACCAAAGAAAGTTACTGTTTTGAACTGGGGTGCATAACAGAGGCATTCATTTGACGTTTGAGGAAGTGTGAGTTGACTTTATGGTAAAAGATCACAGATTGTACCAAGCAGCCATTTGACTGCCAGTTGGCATGCTACAGTTCCTTTCCCAGTTTTTAATAATGATCACTTATGTGTCTGCCCTGCGTGCCTAGGACTGTCCTCTTTCCTACTCACCAGCTTGCCTAGCCTCTCACCTCTGTGAAATGAAATGAAAATTGATGTCCAATGAGGTTAAGTGACTTACCCGATCACACAGCCCATAAGGGATAGAGCCAGTTGATCCAGAGTCATTTCACCACTGTCCTGTTCTGCCTGTCCTAGGATAAGGAACACAATGCTGCAAGACAGGGTCCCAGCCCCGGATATGCACCGGGATCATTCTGGAAGCTTGTCATAGCTACACACGCCAGGATTCATAGGAACACAAATACTCCATCTTTCTGACTAGGACCCACAGCAGTATCCTTGGGTGATGCTTGGCTGTTCCTTGGGTAGCAGGCCACTGGCAAACCTCAGGTAGACCTGTGGGGGCTTCGACTTCATTCCTAAGGAACGTCTGTAAGCAGAGCACCAAGCTGAGGCACGCCAGTGCTGCAACCACAGGAACTCAGGTTGCAACAAACGACAGAGTCACCTTGGTCTCTGCTTCTGCAGCCTTAGAGCGGAGAGAAAGAGAAGGCCCAGAGTGACAGACTCTATAGACTACAGTCCCTTTTTTAAAAGTTCTGGTTTCAGTCTCTTAGATCTATTTCTGCTACAAATTTTTGTGAGAAGTAGGAGGTCATCTTCCATTAAACTAGCAAGTGTATTCTGCACAAAGGAAAAATTTTAAGTGTGCTGTGGACACGCCCAATGAATAGAAACATGAGGACATAGTGGGATCTTTGGGAGGGCATGCAGGGATCTAAACCAGCTGGCAATTCCCCATCCCTTTGCAATGCTCTTGGCAGCATGGAAAATGAGGTGGGTACAGGCAGAGAAGAGAGGAAAGGAGGAAGTTGTGAGCAGGGAACTTCTATGAGGCTTAAGATGGGAACTTCTGCGGGCTAGTTTGTATCTACACAGGAGGATTCCAAGGGCGGATACCCAGTGTCCTCCAGCCACTAACAGAATCCATAGAGATGGCCAGCCTATTTACTTCCTCCTCACCCTGTGTCCTCCAGAGGCCTCCATGTGTGGAGCCAGATAGAGCTCACAACTGAATAAATGGGACAGTTGTATTCACGATTCTCATACTTTTGTTAGGTTGGAATATAAATGTCACCTTGTAGCGACAGGCCCCAATCAATGGCAAAAGTGGGAAGGGTGGCAGAGAAGAAGGCTGATCTCACCTGCCTGTGTGGCTTTTGTGGGTGGCACATTGAACTCCCAGACACTGGCTTGGTTTTGCTTTGATGAATCTCTTTGGGAGTATCTCCTCTACGTCAATCTGGAGAGGGATTTTTCCCCTCAGAAGTATTTTTATTGAGGCCTGTTTTGTCATTTGGAGAAGATAAATTCTCTCAGAGTTGAGCTCTGCATTCTGACTTATCTGTAGGCATTTTTTCCTTGTCGACTTTGATTAGTTTTAGGTACATTAAAATAAAGGTAGATCATGTGGCAGGCATACAGTGGGAAGAGG
The DNA here is from genome assembly GCA_902168425.1 of Peromyscus attwateri. Lineage (NCBI taxonomy): Eukaryota > Metazoa > Chordata > Mammalia > Rodentia > Cricetidae > Peromyscus > Peromyscus attwateri. The sequence goes on along the minus strand of CABHPP010119415.1, from coordinate 46,863 downwards.
TACGAAGGATTATCAACATGTCAGGAACCCAGCAGCCATACTGAGTGAGAGTGGCTGACCACAGAGCTTGAGAAGCCGCCTGAGACTTGGACGTCAGAAGATCACTTCCAGAAAGAAGCTCGGTGTGACAAGGTTGGGAGCAGCCGACTGTCACCTATGAGCCAAGGATACCAGGAAACCGTGTTAGGGAAAATCAAGGGGAGAGGAGAAAACGGGTCAGGAGCTACTGTGGGAATAAGACCAAAGGATTTGATGACTGCCAGTGAGTCGGGAAGGAAAAAGGACTCAACAAAAAGTGCTCCAGCTGCACTAAGGGAGAGCGTGGAGAGGTGTAGCACACCAAACCCCAAATGCCAAGGCCTAAAGTGCTCCCAATTTTGATACTGTTAGGCCCGATGTGTTAGAAGTGGAAAATTCTAGGCCTTGACTCATGTGATATGGTCACAGTCAAAATGAAGATATATTAAGAATATTGTATAAAATGACCTGGGATTATATATAAAAAAACATGTATGAGAGATAAAAATGAATTTTGTCTTTAGACTTGAGTTCCACCCCAAGATATTTCATTATTTATGCATATATTCCCAAACACGTAGAAAAGAGAAAAGTCAGAAACATGACTCCAAGTACTTTGAGTAAGGGCTGCCCAGTTACTAGACGAAGGGAAAAGGGGCACCCTGATCTGACTTCCGTGAGCTGGCCTCATTGTCACTGATGGCCTCATGCCTGATGTAATAAAAACAAGAGACAAGTTTGAGTCTTTAGAACAAAGACTTCAGAGAAGTTACTAGATGCAGACATATCTTGATCACTGTCTTTCCAATCACACACATAGATCTATTGCTCATTTCCCAGTTGTTTAGTTTTAGGTCAGACATTTCTTTGAATATGAGTATACTGTTGAGGATTGTGGTTCTGTTTCATTCTGTATAAGGTCCAGTTTTCATCCTTAGTTAGTGCCATTGGAACCTAAGTGTGATAATGAAGCAAGCTGAAGAATTCTTTTATAGATTTTTTGTTTCTCACTAATATGTTATAGTACCTCATACATATCTAATTTGACAGATAAACTAAACATCATTCTCTATTGTCTCTAAAATACTAAATTTTTTAAAAAGAAAAACTCCTCTATATATGTATTCACATCTTACTGTTTATTTGGGTATTATATTGAAGAAATTTCAATATAATTATTCAAATGAAGTGAAATTATTTTGTGGCTGTTCATTATTGAGGTTATGCAATTTAACTATATGAAGTAGCCCCTGAAGTAATACCTCACCAAACATGCCCCTAGATCACTATTTCCACTGCTCTGATTATGTTAGCCTTTGGCTCCAAGGGTGGTGGCATCTCCCATTGCAGAGTGAATTAAATTAGTGCATCCCACCCTAGCACTTGGGTCCCCTGACCTCAGACTGGCTTTCCTATCTTTTAGGATTCTCTCTATACTCAAGACTTTTCAGACTGCTTCTGTCTGTGCCCTGTGCATGCTCTTCTGTCTGACTGCAATCTTGAACATGCTTCATGCTTTCATCTGCTAGGAGCAGGTTGGGTTGCCAGGAACAGAATACTCCTTCCCTCAGCCCAGGCTTTACTTTCCAGAATTATGGAATCTTTACTTATTCCTTTACTCCACTTCTCTATCAATACCTTTGTTTGGGATTTTCTCTTTAAATGGACTCATTTTATACTTACATAAAAGTTTACATTAGTCCTCCACATGGAAGAGCAATATTGCTTGATAAATATGAATGCACCATACACATAAATTTAGTAAAAACATGCACAAGAATGTCTTCAGGTGAAGTCATTCTTCAGCAAGAATTGTTTTCTTTAAAGGGCTGCAGGTCAGCAGAAAACAGCCTTTCTGGTTTGTGGCAGCATCTGGATTGAAGAATACAGACAGACCAGCTCCCCCACTGTTTTATAATTCATGTCTTATGAGTATGTTTGGGGATGTGCTCCACTCTTCAGAAACTGGACAAGCAATTAAGTTCAAGAAGTGATCCGTAGTCCTTTGCTGAACTGTGTTCCAAAGCTCACTAACCACCCCCACCTACCTGGGAACATGGAAGAAGCTCAGTAGCCAGGATGGTATAGGATAGGAAGATGGGTTGGCTAGTTCTATAGCGTTAGTGTGCCATCTTCTCTGAAATGTCAGAATGGTGGCTTCTTTAGGCCTATGGCCTCAGGATGAGCTTTTCCCTCACGCTGAATGTGGGGAGGTATTTGACGGGGCTCTAACTTGGAAGGGATTAGTGTATCAGAGAAAGAATGGAAGTTTCCAGCCTTCCCGAATTCACAGTCTTGTTTAGCATAGGCTTATACTTGTCCCTATTATGAATTAATTTCTCTGGGGTGAAGTAAAACCTCACAGAGCAATTTTCTGCCCTGCTTCTGTGTCCTGCCCATTCCAGTCACTGCCTGTAGGCTATAAAATGCAATCTAAGTCCGCTCCTCTGAGGTGGAAATCCATCCCAAAGCCTGGACTGTGGCAGATTTCAAACTGATGATTCTCTCTCTTCTTTTCCAGGCGGTGCTGAGTCCTCTCATAGCCATTGCACTGAAAATATCCCAGATTCACGAGAGAACTGGCCGGAGGGGCCCCACTGTCATCACCTGAGCACAGGGCAGAAGAGCACCAAGAGAGACGACGCTTCACTGGGCCCTCTTGCTTCCTGTTTGTGCCTCTTAGGACTTTGGAAAAACAAAAGCTATTTTGCTGTTGGGGAGGGGGGGGGCGGGTAAAAGATGAAGTGAGGGTGGGAAGTGGGGTAAGTACCCCTTTTGTTTGGATTTGTTCAGTCCCTCCAAATGCAGCAGGGTCTTTAGCTATCTGTCAACGCTTCACTGTTGTTTAATATCTATATTTTATCGCACCAACAAGCTTCCCCTTTGGAGAAAGACAGGTGTGCTAGGAAACTATTAATCAGAGCCCCTGTGTGTTTCTGGTGTCTTGTGTGTGTGTGTGTGTGTGTGTGTGTGTGTGTGTGTGTGTGTGTGTGTGTGTGAGAGAGAGAGAGAGAGAGAGAGAGAGAGAGAGAGAGAGAGAGAGATCCAGAATTAGACTGACTCTACATTCTAAGGGCTTTGGGCAGGCAGAAGACCTCACCAACATGGAGGTGGTCTCAATTTTGCACCCCTCATCAGATCTACAATGGAAAGGTTTAGAACTTCTAGGACGCACCCCTCTCCCACCAACCGTCCAACGGTCCATTCTCCCCAGCCTCCCACCATCTCCACACTGCCTCTCTCACATCTTCTAGAGTTTTCTGTAAACCACGATGGCACGCCTCCAACAAGACATATATAAAAGGGCGTTTTCCTCTCTTGTTTTGCATATAGTATTATTTGAGCTACCAAGCTGGCTGCACCCTTCTGAATGTTCTGAATGTAGCCATTTCCTGTGCAGGTGGGGGAGGATTTTCTGGAAAAGACTGAAAAATGAGGGGGAAGCTTCCTTGATTATGTCACAGACATCAATACATAAGTTTGTATAAATCCTCCCAGGGAGAATACCACCGTGGGTTCTGATCTTGTTCACAGTGGCTGGATAAAGGAGACCAGGAGGGGCTGAAATAATTAGTGGGAGAGTCCTGGGCCCTATGAGACCGAGAGGTGGGTTGTCACAACTAGCTTTCTTTGCCTGGGAGGAAAAGGGACCTGGCAGCTCCGGCCGCACGTGGACTGGGGCAGAGTCCTCCGTCGGGCACAGGATGTGTTTGCTTGTGTTTGGCTTCCTTGGGAACTGCAGATTCACTTATCGCGTCATTTGTGAAGACGACCTAGTGCCCTTTGGCTGTTGCTGCCAAAGCAAGGCGAGGTTGCTGCCGTCAAGGTCAGTGCAGCTAGGAAACCTTCCCAGAAAGGGGTTTGTTTCCGTTTTCTCTCTGTGCTTCTGTCAAAAACTTGCTAGGATATTTAGTAGCCAATAAAACAGAACTTCCTTATTTTACCCTCCACACAAGACTGTGGGCTTCAGCTCCTCTGTGTCTCTTGCCACTTGGCAGTTCCAATAGCGGTCATGTGTACTGATAAATCAGCCTTTCAAAACAATGGCAAAGACCGTGGTTCATTCTAATGACTGGGGGGGGGGGGCAGGGGGTGGATTTTAAAAATAGGACAGAAAAGGAAATGAATTGCTCAAAATTGGTTTGGGGAATCAGCAAAAATTAAAATGGCATCTAGTCTTTCACCATAACAGTCTTTATTTCAGAATTATAGGAAGGTGGCTTTGAGCTGAGATTATTTTATATATATATATATATATATATATATATATATATGATGCATCACGAATGGAAAACTTTTGCCTTGTAGCTTTCACTCTCATTATCTCTGGAGTAAAGGTCCCTGATCACACCCATCCATTCATTCACTGTGGACGTTGTTAGGGCACTCTGACAAATCCTTTGGCACATCAGCTCTAACCGGAGAAGCAAATAGTTTTGCCTCCAGTTCCTAAACTTAAATCATCTCTAACTTTTAAGTTCTTCTACTTGAAGATTGTTTCCCTTTGTTTATGTGTGTGTAGTAGCCCAGTTTATAGTTATCCATCAATTCATTCATTCATTCATTCATTCATTCATTCATTCATCCATTCAGCAAACCCTGGATGAGTAGCTACTCCAGGCACATTCCTCTTTTAGATGTAACAGGAAGCTAGGAGGAGTGATCCCGCTTTTGGGAACTTAGAGTTTAGAAAGAGTTGGCTGTGACAAACAAGTAATTGGGGAGGCATACATATCACAGCAGAAGTGCAAGCATGAGCCTTGGGAACACACGGAGAGTGATTGACTCAGAAACGGTGGGACACTGGGAACAGGAGGCTTCCTAAAGAATAGGGTTTCTTGGGATTCATTAGCGTTTCTCTAATTTACCAGAGGTGAATAGAAGCAGCAAGGCAGGATAGTCATTGTCAGCTAGGACTTACAGAAGAGGCTGACCTTGGGGGCCAGAGGTTGGTGTGATGATTGGCATTCAGGCAGCCATAGGACATAACATCATGGGGAGCAGATCTGCATGGCCGTCATTTTCTCTCGGCTGTGTTAGCAAAGAGCAGGTCTCTCAGTGATTCTAGGACACGGCCTGTCTCTGAGCCCTCTCAGCTTTACATTGCTGAGGTATTATTTCTGCCTGAACCCAAGACTGCATGTATAAACTCTTGTGTTACTCTGATGAGGGATGAAAGCCAGCAAACCACTCTTCCCTATATGATGCTCCTCTTGCTAAAGATGGAGAACCAACAACCAGCCTTTAAGAGCAAATGACCCAAGGGTCAGTGAGATGGCTGGGGGGTAGGCAAAGGTGCTTACTGTGCAAGCCTACTGAGTGACTTGAGTTGAATCCCCAGTATCTACAGAAAGGTAGGAAGAGAGACTTGACTCCATACAGTTGTCCTCTGACCTCCATATGTGTCCTGGCATGTGCACTGCCCCCCACACACAGATAATATTTTTTTTTTTTGGTTTTTTGAGACAGGGTTTCTCTGTGTAGCTTTGTGCCTTTCCTGGAACTCGCTTGGGAGACCAGGCTGGCCTTGAACTCACAGAGATCCGCCTGCCTCTGCCTCCCGAGTGCTGGGATTAAAGGCGTGCGCCACCAACGCCCGGCTATATTTTTTAAAAAATAAGAGTGAGTGACATGAGATATACAAGAATTTCGCGTGAACTAGCACAATGAATCACAGAAGAGGCTATTTTATAGTGAGGTCACTATTAGGGCCACTCTGGTGATCTTCTAGCACTCAGGGGTTCCTTAGCTGCAACATATATCTCTGGAAGGTGGAAGTGTTCTTAACCAAAGCAGTGCCCAATTCATCTAGGGGATTTGGAAATGTGTGTGCATATGTGTCAGGGAGGCATTTGTAGGGGAACTGGGGTGTTAAATACCCTGCCTACTAGGTGTCAGCCGAAACAAAACAAAAGGTTGCTTTGTTTCACCCAGGATTCTTGAACTTCTTCATCACCCTTTTAAAAAATGGAAGGGGGCTAGGAAGATGGGTTTAGGTGTTAAACTGTCTCAAAAGACTAAAGTGGGGAGCACCCAACATTGACCTCTGACCTCCACATGTATGTGCACACAAGCACATACACATACACGGAAGGGTAGCCTTCTTTAAAGAGAGAATATTTATCAGATCCTTCTGTTCCAGGTTGCAGAATGCATCCGTCATATTTGCAGGTCATGAATGCTTTCACACAAGAAGCCCTTAGATTGCTAGCCATTGTTGGTGGAGCCCCGCACTAGATTTGGCCACACTAAATCACGGCACACAAACAAAGTCATGAAACTCTCATGACTTGAGATTTCTGGTGGCCAGATCCATGAGCTATGGCTGCTGTAAAGGATGAGAAAGCCTTTGTGGGAACTAATAATGACAGTAAGATGACTGACTCCATGCCCACGGCTGGTCAATCAGTGTTTGGATCAACAGTTACAGACGGCAAGAGATTATCTGAGGCAGCAGAGCTTAGCAGAATGCCTGCTCAACTTCAACCAGCTGGGGACTTTACCCGCAGAAATAGCCCATGCAACTGGCAGCTCACTGTTGTGAGTCCCCTGGGTTGTCATGGAACTTCAGAGAGCAGGGTGGAGTAACAAATCCGTGAGTCTCTTTCCATTTCTTTCAGCACTCAGCATGTGCCATGCCATGTAGGTGAGCTTGAATGACGCTTCACCAAAAACAGTATACTAAGGTGAAATCTTGAGAGACAAACAGATGTGTCAGTAAGAAACACCCGGGAGTTTTTGCATGGAGGGGTCAAGACAGAGCCAGCATCTCTCAGCTATGTGAAGATCCAGCATCACGTACTGTATACTGGCCTTGCCATATACCTGATCTTCTAGGTGCTGATGGTAATTATTTAAACTTGCTCATCAAAGGAACAACATGAAACTATAAATTGGGGGCCCGGGGCACTATAATTTACACTAGGGGTGAAGAAGAATGAGTGAGGATCCTCTGCCATGGACACTTTCCTCTCTCCATTGTCTCATTGTCCAAATGCCCTCCTCAGTATCCATGGAACCACGGCTCCCAACCTAGCATCATTTCATTTGATCACACACCTGAGAAAGAAGCTACTTTCCCTGAGTGAATCCTGTAGGGGATAATAATGTATCATTCACTACAGCAGGATACACTTGTTTGACTTGCCCAGTGGATTTTAGTTGCTGAGACTCGAAAATGCAATATTGCTTTGCATGATACCCAGGTTCTCGACACATGAATCAGAGTACATGTGTTTTAGAAACATGGCAAGGAGTATGTTTTAGTGCTAATTTGTTTTTTCTTTCTTTTTCTTTTTTCTCTCTCTTCCTTCCTCCCTCTCTTCCTTTCTTTCTTTCCTCCTTCCTTCCTTCCTCCCTTCCTTCCTTCTTTCCTTCCTTCTTTCCTTCCTTCCTTCTTTCTAAGGCTGACTTTGAACTCCTGATTCTCCAGATTGTGCCTCACATGTGCTTGGGTTACAAGTGTATGCCACCATGCCCAACTTCAGTGTTCTTTTTAAAAAGGAAGCACCAGGTTGTTTTCTGCAGCAACATCTGTTGTCAATCACATTTGGGTTTGTAGAAATATGAACTCATCTTGATACTGTGGAGAATGCTACCATGACTTAGGATCCTCTACTGATTTTTTTTTCTGATACAAAAAGTGACCAAAAAAAAAAAAAAAAAGAAGGAAGGAAGAAAAGTCTGAGGTAATGGAGAGGTGACTCAGGGGTTAGCATGCTTGCTGTGAAAGAATGAGGAACTAGCTTAAATCCTCACTCATGCCAGGAACTTAGAAAGATCCCTGGAAATTCCACTTGCCAGCCAGCTTACCTGAAACAACAGCCCCCGACTACTCCATGTGTGTACACATACATGCACTTATACACATACACAAGCATGTACAACACACACCCACAAAATAAATTTCAAAAAGACTCTGAGTACAAAATTTATTGCCTTAAGGAGATTAATACAAAGTATGCAAACCAAATTATACATTTGGTTCATCTGTCCCAGTGGTAGAAAAAACATCTATTCTGTGTACAGATCTGGGTCAAGTCCGATAATGCTGGTCATTCAGACCAGTGGGGGACACTGCTCGGGAGGGGGATGAAAAGAGATGACAGGAAAGAAATGACAAATTGCATTGTTAGTAAATGGTCACCGTCCTGCTAAACAGTCATCAGTGGCCTTCCTATCTAGTCATTCCCTCACTGTCCAGGATTCAAAGCAGAGATTCATGGACTAGGGTTTTGTTCATTTGGCATCTTATGCTTTGATCAGTCCGTTCGCAAACTGTGTACTCTGCACCAATGGAGAAGCAGAGACCATGGATACCCGGTCCCACCTTGATGACTCTCTTCTTGAAAGCTTTCATCCTTCCCTGTGAGTTTTCAAAGGCTCTTCTCCTGTGACCATCATCGTGGCTGCCCTCTGTAGAATTCAGGAAAACTGCACTATGAGGGCCCATTTCACAGACAGGAAACAGGCTGGCACATTTTAACCGAAAAGCCCAATAATCCTAAAGTTACCTCATCTGCTTCTTCAAGCGTGGACGGTGTGGCAGTGACCTGGAACCCTACTTTCTGTTAGGGGTCACTTTTGACATGGAACGAGAAATCTAAGCTGTGTCCGGGAAAGAGGAAAGACATAGCTAGCCTAACTCAAAAGTGTGAGGTGAGTGACCCCCATCATGTGCCCTTCGATTCTTCACCTTCCTTGAGGCCACTGTTTTATTGAACACATTTCCTGAATCCTCGAAACCTCAGTTGACACATCCCTAAAACAGGAATGCTCATAGCACCTACCTCTTAAAGATGGGGTAGGGAGCTAAACAACACACATGGAGGACTAGTTGAACCCACCACGTGAAAGGCATGCCATAACTGTTAGATATCAACCTGAGCATAGATGCCTCACTTGGGAGAGAGAGGACTTGAGGCGGGGAGATGGATACCCTCATCCACGTTCAAAGTCTCAGGCTGTGTGTCCTGCCACTATCCTCCCCACACCTGTTCTCTGATTTTAAGAAACCCCACCAAGAAAATAAAACCAAGGAGGGACCATTGGGTTTTTAAGTCTAGTTCTCTATCTTGAGACACAAAAAACATCCCGGTAATGGAAACATGACCTTACAGTTTTTGATCTCTTACATTCTGAATTTGAGTCGGGGGAGCATCCTGGAAAACTTCATATAAACATTTTTAAATTTCACAGGATCTGTAATACGTTGTATATTAGCATCACTCTTGACTCCCTAGATCATGAATTAAGTATTCTATCTAGTCAACTTGAATCGGTAAGAACCCCTATGTGCCTGTATCAGGACCTCTTGAAGAGGTAACTCAGTGTTTTGTGTTTGTACCATTTAAAAGCAAATATTGCAGTCTCTTCCCTTTCATACAGAAAAAAAACATACATAATTAAAATAAAATGATACAAAATAGTGTCCCTAGGTTCCTAGGGCACTTCCCATGATGTGTGTGAGCTATGGTGTCACTCAGGTAGCATGGTCAGTGGGCTGACTCCAAGGCTGCCTCCCAGGCAGTCTTCCCCTTGAGAGTCTTTGGACATAGTATGTGAAGGGCTGTGGCAGTCCCTCCAACAGTAAGTGCACCTCCAGGCTTGAGTTGAGGTCATGGGATTAGCAGGGAGGTGGAAGGCCTGGCCATATACCTTCTCTTCAGTCTAAGGTTCACTTGGGTTGGGCTTCATGGGATTTCTCTGCACCAACTTCCTGCTGGTGGCTATGAACTCCAACGGCTCCATGCTGCCCTTGAACCCATGGTGGCCTTGCTCCAGTGCAGAGTGGCAGAGCAACTTCCCAGTCCCTGGCCAGCCTGTCTCCTCAGCAGCTGGTGAGTTTTGAGTACAGGAGAGCAGGTCCTGCCTTCAGTACTGGGCTTGGTCCCTGGGCATCGGCATCCTGTGCCTCTGCTGTAACCACTGCATCTGCTGTGCTCTCCTGGTAGGGGGGTGGGGCCTCTGGTTGCGGGTCATTTTCATCCTCAAGTTCAAGGCTTGTCGCTGTATATGGAGGAGGAGGGAATCCCAGAAGCCCTCTGCCTGCAGTGCAGGCCTGTTTCTCAGCATCCAGGCTTTCTTCATAAGTCGGGGGGTAAAAGTCTGGCCTGTGAGACGAAATGCAGCAAAGATGCATGTGTTATTTAGGTCTTGGTGGTGAAGAAGCATATGTCTGCCTCTCTCAACTCACATTGTGTGAAGCTAAACTGCTAAGAAACACTGAGTTTGAAACAGATGTACTTTTCTGACATCACTAGTTTCTAAAAACTGCGCACCCTTCTTGTAGAATCAATCCCCTTTCAGCCAGAGCAGCCTGCCTGTTCCAGACAGGTATTCCAAGCTATTCACCCTTGTTTGCTCTTTCGGTCCAGAAAACAGCCTTTCAGTGCACTGTCCTTATCAGCCCTAGGTGACACAGAGCCTTTGACCGTGAACCTCCCTTTAGCCAGTACTCAATCCAATCCTTGTACACACATCATCTTCCACTCCATTGCTCTCAAGGCCTCAGAGCTTCACAAGCAACAAAATAATGAATGGAAACCAATTCCATGCAGGTCCCTGACCTGAGGGATGCCACCACTCTCTCCTGACACATTGTCAAGTCCTGGGCAGCTGGTTCCAGAGAAAATATAGGAAACAGGCTCAGGTCCCACAAGGCAGCAGCTGATAGCTTTGCGAGGTATTCGGCTGCAGCATTGCTATGCTGGCCTGCCCATAGTTAAGGTCATTCACTCCAGTTGATGGACTTGTTCATCATCTTGTAATTGCTCACCCTGGCTCCTCTGCCATGAATGAAGGTGAGGGTGGGGCGAGTGGAAGGGAGCCAGGGTGAGTTTGCATGAGTTGTGTATTTATAGAGGTAATCTATCCAGTGCCAAAGGGAGTGTTTATGGTGAGTAACCACAACAGAACAGGGTCTGCCATTTGTGGCCACTGCGCCACTCCAAATGTCACAAGGCCTAGGGCCAAATAGCTGAAGGAGCTGTCTACTGTACGATGTAAGTCTCGACCTTTCCCAGGAATAGCTAAGGCTGAGTCATGGGGACAGAAAGGTAAGCTCTTCCCTGGAACCACTTGAGAGACTCCAAGAGGACTGCTGCCATGAATTCCGTCACTGGAGGAACATTCGCTTGGAGAGCTCTGCCTGGTTGCCCATTTTGAGTGCAAAGCTTTTGAGATATGGAATTTTTCCGGTTTAACTCTGTGGGGTGAGCATCTCAGGATGATGCAGCAGGCAGGGGCAGTGAGGTGGGGGTGTCAAGATAGGCATTATTCACTTTTGAATACTCCAGACGAGGGAATATATATGAATGTGTTAGCAAATTTCAGATGCATCCTAAAGGTTCTCAGTTACTATTAGCAGGATTTCACAGTGTAGAGGTAGATATATATATACATACACACACATACACATATACACACACATTCACAGACACACACACAAACATACCACATATTTACACACACAAAAACACACACACATTCATACACACACACAAGCATACCATATATGTACATATACATACACACACACATACACACACACACACACACACACACACACACACACACGATCACTCTACAAGCACCTTCTAAATCACTCCTGCTGTCTTAATTTTTGGTCAAACCCAAGGAACTTCTTCCTGGTTAGTCTAATTAACCCTGGAAATGGGCTCTGGTTGTTGTCACTGGTGTGATGGATAGCAACAATGCGTAGTCACTGGTGAGAGGACTCTTATTCATGTGCATGGGATAACCAAGACATTTTATGGACTTCCTACTCTTGCATGAAGAGCACAAAAGGTCTTATAAATTCTTACATCCTTTACCTTAAGAACGATGTCCTTGTATTAGGACAAGAATCAGGAGATTGATGCTAGCCATCACCCACATTTTACTAAAATCACCCCCGAAACATCAGAAGAACCTAGGAGTTGGGCCCCTTAATTTGCTGTGTGTGAGTTTTTGCCAGGGGTGTGAGGCTCTTACCCTGAGAGAATTCCCCCTCACCCCATTGTTTTCCACACTATTAGCCTTGCTCTTCCACACTAAGACCCCAGAGCAAACTCTCCAATAGTGGAACTTCAGGCCCAGATGCAAAGCTTCATGTAAGCGGATCCACTGTGGAGTTATACATCACTCCACTTCCCACACTGTGGCTCATCTCAGCCCTTCTCATGCCCTCTGGTGCTCAGCACGTACCTGTCTACTGTGGCCAGGGGTAGGTCCTGGGAAGCAAGGTGCTGTCTGCGTGCATGGTTGAACATCTCTTTGTTTTCACTTGCTTGGCAGTAAGTGGCCCAGAAAATCCCACTCAGAAGGATCATAAACCCCATAGGCAGAAGCACGTAGGACACGACCAGATTCCTCTGAGAGTGGAATATGGAGTTGGAGATGAAGAAGCCCCCCAGGCAGATCATCAGGAAGCCTGTGAGGAGGGAGAGGGCACAGAGAATTAGAACAGTCCTGTTCTGCATCCCTGCTTCTCTGGAGCCCGTCTGACCCTGCCACTCCTCTGCTTCCAGGCCTGCTCAGGGACGTGCACTCATTAGCCAAGTCGCAGCCTTATACACAGGAGCAAACGGCCTTTGAACAATTAAGTGAAGCAGGCACCAGGAAGCTATTCATTAACCACTGAAAGTTACTGTAATATCCTCCAGGGGGAAACTAGAAACATAACACTGTGTCCTCCAGGAAGGGAAGGGTGCACGTAGCCAGTTGGCTCCTGGTTAGTGGGTAGGACCTTAGCTGCTCCCAGGCACTAGAGGAGAGGTCCTAAACCTTTTGATTATGAAGGCACTGGTCTCTCAGCCCACACTGTAGGGAATTCTCCTCTAAAAGCTACAGAAGTTAACATCTCCCCATAAATGATTGCTTCTGCTGTTTGGCAAGGAATCTTTTCCTGATTTCATTTTCTCTCTCAGCACTAAGAAGACATTTCTCCAAGACTCTTAGTGTCTTTGTCTCGCTATCTCAGAGACTCTGCCCTTCATTGCCCCGATATCCTGATATTGGGGAAATTCCCCCAGGAGCAGGCCAGGGAGTAATCCTTCTGTTGATAGGAGAGCATTCCAGGAGGAGACGGAAGGAGCATACTGGAGAAGGGGCCATGTGGGGGCACGTGGGCATGGCTGTGAAGGAGGATGATGTGATGACTGCTGTTTGAGTTCTGCTTTGGGATCCTTCCTGTCATTGGGGTGCAGATGCAATCCCATCATCACCTCTGGCTAACAGGTCCCCATGAGTGTTTATTCTCTATGACGGTAGCGCAGGCCACCATTCCTGGTTCATTATAAATGTTTCACCCAACCCTCTTCCCGCTCTCAAAAAAGATCCACAGGCATTGGATCTAAGAGCATTCCCCACAAGGTCGCAGCACGTTGTAGCTACCGTGTATACCAAGAAAGTACATGTCAGAAGTGCCTCCTATTACAGTCTCCACTCCCTGTCCCCCACATAGCATCACACAGCACACTGGCAGATTAAAGGCTCTGAAAAATCTGCAACCTTCCCCCTAAGATATGTCAAGTAGAATTTATCTTAGCAGATACTGCCAAACAATGTTCCTCACCCTCTCCTCTACACCTTTGCTCAGTGTAACATTGCCTTAGAAATCTTTTTGCAAGGCTGGAGAGACAGCTCAGAGGTCAAGAGCACTGGCTGCTCTTCCAGGGATCCTGAGTTCAATTCTTAGCAACCACATGGTGGCTCACAATCATCTATAATAAGACATGGTGCCCTCTTCTGGCATGTAGGCATACACATTGGCAGAACACTGTATGCATAATAAATAAATTTAAAAAAAAAAAGGAAGGAAATCTTTTCGGAGCTGCCTTACGTACTCTGTCTGAAGTTTGTTTCCTTCATCTTGACAGTCTGCGGTTGCAAACACCTTACTCCAGATCTGCTTCCTGCCTTACTTCCTATCTTTTCTATTTGATACCCTGGCACAACCATGGCAAAAGCCGACTTCCCACAAGGGCTTCTGAGTCATTTTCGCCCAGATGCTTTCTACACTTCTCCGTTGTCATCGCTGGTCATTTGCTTTTCCGATGGGCAGGTGTTTATTTGTGCGATGTCACGGTGTTTCTACTTACACCCTTTAGCCTTGTGCCCACCACCTCCTTAGTCCACCTTTGTGTTAGGGCTAGGAGAGACAGGAAGAGACTGCAGGTCAAATACAATAGCAGGCCCTTCCTCCTTCTACGTATATTAGCTTCAACTCTCCCCTTGAACTGCTTCCCTCTTCTGTGCTTGGGGTTATCTTTGCAGTCTAGCCTTTGTCTCCCTCCTTCTGCAAAGGTTCCTATGATGGTCACTGATGACTCCTGCATCCTATGTAAGTAATCCCCTCCATTCGAGTGTGAGCTGGACCCAGTGACTTGATTCTAGAGAGAAGACTGTGGCAGAGATGATAACCGTTTCCATGACCAGGTTGCAAAAGAAGGAAATGGTCCATCCTGCTAGAAGATTACTACCTCTGGAGCATGAGGCTGCCATATTAGCAAGACTCATCTGGCAAAGGACTAGGAACATGTTCTTAGTCAACAGCCATTGATGAACCCTTCGCTAATGGCCCTGAGTTTATCAGCCATGTAGAAGCGCACTCTGTCCATAAGTGTATAGAGTGTATAGGAGTGTATAGAAGCAATGCCTTTCACAATTGATTCTGGAGAAGGCACTCAGGCAGCACTCTAAGTGACCCTGGCAAACAGGAATCATCCATACCTGAGTCACACAAGCTGTGGGATTATAAATATGCATTGATTTAAGTTGCCACATTTTGGGGACTTTTTTTTAAGGTAGCAAGAGAGAACTAAACCAGTTCCATTAGGACTTGAGAAACCAGAGTAGTGAGTGTTAAGTGTTTATCACAGGACCTGGTACACAGCACCCTATTACAGTCAGCTGTGCTCTTTCTCCCCACCATTATCATTATCACAGTCCCCAAAGCCACAAGAAAGCCCAGGGTTCCCAACTGAGTTGTCACTGAAGGTTAGGTCCCATGTTCAGGTTGATGGTAGGGTCCTGGAGCTAACGCTAAGGATCAGATAGGGAAGGGATAGCACTGTCCATCACGGAATTAGGCTTGTTTGGTTTATATAAATGTGAGCTGGACTGGGAACGATGACAGACCAGACCCAGTTCCTGTGACGACAGGAACACAGGAGCACATAAGCACCTTCCTGCCTGTCTCCTTCAGCACCAATGAAAGACAGGTTTTTCCAGACAGGTTTCTTCCTCTCTGGCATCCCAGAGATGACTCTTGCCACTCCAGAGCAGTGTCTGGTTGTATTGTGATGGGAGAAGCAGTGGTGGTGTCTTCCCAAGAATTTCAGTGAAATAAAGCGAAATCCAGAAAGCACCGGGGAAGGAAGGACCAGTTCCTTCATATAAAATGTATATAAAAGAAAACATAAGTTTCTGGGTCCAGGGTATTTTAGGAGTTTGAGGAGAGATGTGGCATTAAGGCCCTCTTCCCTCTCCCTTGCTAAACCGTTAGATTACATTCCTAAAGCTAGCCACCTAGGTCTATTCCCTTATTTGGCCACTTCCTTATGCCTGACTAAAACTCCAAGACCCAGCTACCAAAACACCAAAGTCCAGCAATCAAAATTCTTTATTTGACTACACTGGCTAACATGTTCAATCAGGATTTACCAACTTAACCTAGCATAGGCTTCCCTCTTCCTCCTTAAAAACCACTCCCTCAGAGACACCTGCTGCTGTCTTTGCCTGACCCAGAGGCAGCCCACTGATCCAGAGGCAGCCCCCCACACACACCCAGGGTAATAAAAATCTCCTTTGTGCTGAGAATTTGGTGTTCACGTGTGTTTAGTACCACTCCACGGTATGGTTAAAGGGAAAGTTTTTATTGTAGATATGAGAGAGAATACAGCCAGAGGCATCTGGAAGAGTCCAGAGCAGGGAGAGAAAGTATACTGAACATGGGCATCAGACTGGACTTGGCCATGAGAGAAGCAGGAGGAGAGAGAGAGAGAGAGAGAGAGAGAGAGAGAGAGAGAGAGAGAGAGAGAGAGAGAGAGAGAACATATCTAAAATTGCAGGGTTATAAGGAGAATGGGGGCAGTTTAGGGTAGAAGACATAAGGCTAGCAGAGACTCTGAAATGTGTAACAGGTACTTGTAATACTGAGGGAGCCTGGAGACCAGCACACACTTTGGTATGCTCATAGGCACCACAGGTAGCCAATTTGTCCCTTCTGCCAGTGATGAGGGAAATGGCTCCTTTGGTAGAGAGGAACCTGCTTCACCAGTTCCAGAAGAATGCCGGCTTTTATCTAGCTGCCAGAAATCCTCCTATGGTCTGGGTTGAGCTCATTTCTGGATATCTGGACTGCCTTTGGGGGTTTGGAGAACTGGCGTTTCATTTGGACCTAACAACAGTAACATGTTATTTGACCATGGGCCAAACATCTTAAGAAGTAAACGTCTTTCAACACTGTTCCCTTGAGCATGACAGACCCATGAGCACTCTTCTGAACATTGTGTGCAGCATGACAGACCCATGAGCACTCTTCTGAACATTGTGTGCTGCTGAGTTCCAGGCACTGTCCTGCCTCTGGGTTCACATTAGAATACCCTGGGAATTGGCTTCCCCCGCCCCCCCCCCCCACTCTGTAGCACACACAGTCAGGGCCTCAGGAAAAGGCACAGTCCTCTATACCCAGGTTTCTGTCTCTAGGGTGCACAGACCAGGGTCTTGAAAACAGCCTGGTGGTAACTCAAAAGCAGCTGGTGGCTTCTGGAGGCTGTGGCAGAGGAAGGGCCTGATGCTCCCAGCACAGAGGCAGAGGTGCAGATTTCAGAAGGTCACCTGGCTTCAGGAAGCAAGGCTCTGCAGGAGGTGGAGGAGACAGCATGTGCGTAACAGGAGATGCCCCCTGGTCTGACCTCACCGGGGTGATTACTAAGTGGTTTTTGGATTGGCCTTTCACACTTGAGGGTTCACTGAGCACTGCTCACTTCCTCCTCCTTGTTTTCTTTGCTTTTAAACCTTTTCCTCTGCCTCCCCCCATTCCCTCCCCACTCAGGAGATGATTGAATTGGAGGGAGATTTTGAGATTGGCAAAGGACAAACAGCAAGTCAAGAAATTCCTAGCATGGGAAGGAGGCAGCCACCCACTGTCCCACTGTGGCCAGCAGGTCGCCAAGACAGAGATCCTAAGCGGGTCCGGGCCTGGATAGGGCCCCTGAGATGTGTGCCCACAGCACTGACTTTTTGGGGTTGCAAGTCAAACCCCTTGCTAATCAGTATAGATTCTATTTTCAAGCAATTTTTGAAAACCCATGTGGGTATCCCTTCTGATTCTGTCAAGTCTGGTCACATTTGGATCTTGTCACGTCTATGGACCAAACAAGAAGAGAAATTTGTTTTAGAAAGAGCTTAACTTCCAACATAACTACATAAACCACAGATGTGATTTCTTCAGAGCACTGGAAAACTAAAAGGAGTCCACCCTCCATGGCTACTCCAGAACAAGACAGGACTCTCACACCATGGCACAATCTCACAAGTTTATATCAAATGGCATCATATCTGGGGACCTGTAAATGTGACACGTGTCTTGTCCCATTCCATGGAGCTTCCTTCAGTACTGAGATTCTGTTTCCCCTCCTCTTATCTCTTGGTTATCCATATCCATTTTCTTCTTCTTGAATGACTCACGCAAACATTTTCATGTCCCTCAAAGATGTTATAGAAGTCACACACAAAACCACTTGGTCCAAGATCTTTTTATTTTCTTCTTTCTTGTAAAAAAAAAAAATCTTGCCATTTATCATTAAATGCCAAATAGTGTGCAAAAGACAGTAGAGACTGAGATAAATGCTATGCACACCCTCACTGGACACACTTGTCCCACTGCCCATTCATTGCCTCTTGGGCTCCTCAGTGCTTGAGGTATATGTGTGTGACAGGGTTCTCAGTGTTCCTCTCTTATCCTGACTTCAGCTCTTCACCATACATGTGCACCTCATAGGGAGTGCTATGGGATGGTCTGTATGTCAAATGCTCTGATTGGTCAATAAATAAAACACTGATTGGCCAGTGGCTAGGCAGGAAGTATAGGCGGGACTAACAGAGAGGTGAATTGAGAGAACAGGAAGGTGGGAGGAGACACTGCCAGCCGCCTCCATGACAAGCAGCATGTGAAGATGCCGGTAAGCCACGAGCCACGTGGCAAGGTATAGATTTATAGAAATGTATTAATTTAAGGTGTAAGAACTAGATAGCTAGAAGCCTGAGCCATTAGGCCAAACAGTTTAAACAATATAAGTCTCTATGTGTTTACTCGGTTGGGTCAAAATGGCTGTGGGACTGGCGGGTGAGAGAGATTTGTCCTGACTGTGGACCAGGAAGGACTGGAGAAAACTCTAGCTACAGGGGGGAGCCTTGTCATCCTGGCCTGCTCTTCCAGCAATAAGTTGCTGCGTGCCTTAGTTAGGGTTTCTATTGCTGTGAAGAGACACCACAACCATGTCACCTCTTATAAAGGAAAACATTTCCTTGGTGCTGGCTTACAGGTTCAGAGGCTTAGTCCATTACTGTCATGGTGGGAAGCATGGCAGTGCGCAGGCAGACATGGTGCTGGAGAGGTTCTCATGGTGTATGAGAGTTCTACATCTGGATTGACAGGAAGAGAGAGAGAGAGAGAGAGAGAGAGAGAGAGAGAGAGAGAGAGAGAGTCAGAGTCACTGGGCCTGGCTCGAGCTTCTGGAATCTAAAAGTCCACTCCCAGTGACACGCTTCCTCCAACAAGGCCACACCTACTCCAACAAAGCCCCATCTCCTAATCCTTTCATATAATGCCACTCCCTATGAGCCTATGGGGGCCATTTTCACTCAAACCACCACACTGCCATTTACTGCTTACTAGCGAAGTATAGCATCAGGGACGGCTCTGTTGGCTCTGTCATCCAGGTGTACCTTAGGGTTTGGATGGGTTGGGGTCATTTTGGGGACCCACCCTCTCCCCGGTGCTAGCTTCAGCTAGTGTTCTGGCCAAGGAACAGTTTGCTAAGCCTCCTCCAGATGCAAGGTTTCTTCCTCTGCCCTTTCTCCAGCAACGTGGAATTTCATCGTGTCATGGTGGGAAGAGTTCCTCCCTTCCCACACAGCCCAGCCCAGCAGTTCACTGGAGTTCCAGTGGTGCATCATCACTTCTCTGTAACAGCATGACTAAGATGGCTGGAGCAGAGTCCATAAGCCTGTAAGTGTCTCCAGTGCCCAGTGGTTCTGTGCTTTCATGGTAGCCCACACCTGGAACCTATCAAGCCTTTAGAGATTTTATCTCAGGGACTAGAGAGATGACTTAGTGGTTAGGAACCCAGGCTGCTCTTCCAGTAGACCTAGGTTTGATTCCCAGCACCCACATGGCAGTTCATAACTCTCTGTAACTCTAGTCCCAGGCTCTTCTGGCCTCCACAGGCACTGCACACACATGATGCATAGACATGGACCAGATAATGACTGACCAAGCCCCTCCATGCCCTGACCCTGATAACCCTGAGCTTGAAGCCCCTCCAGTACATATGTGTTTAAAGCTGTTTTTGCTGCAGGCTTCCTTTCATTTTTCTTTATTGTTCTGTCAAATTCTATCTACACAAATCTTTAAAAAAAAAAAAAAGCTGTGGTTGTGGATTTTCTTTTTGTTATTTCGGTGTAATTGGAGGGCAGATGGGGGGCAGACAAGTGTGCTCAGGCTGCCAATTAGATGCCCCATTTTCCCCCTGAGGGCACCAGGATATGAGTGGACATTGTTTACAGAGCTAAGACTGTCATATTGTCTGTGTGGTTTTATATTTTGTTTAGTTACTTTTATCACCAGAATAATGTGGTTTTGGAAAACATTATTTCTAGTGATTTTATATTTTGGGTGAACCTTAGTAATGCATCATCCTGGGGTACATACACTTAGTCATTTTATCTCTTCCATACCAAAGAATGAGATGTTGGAGAAAAGAGGATGTAACACGAATTCTAAACAGTCTTATAATAATAATAATAAAAAAAACCCAGTACCAGATATTGGTGTAAATGCTGAAAGATCAGAGGGACAAAGGAACAAGCCACCTCTTACCTCTAGGACTCCTCAGCCTAAAAAGCTTTCTTCAGTTGGACGACTTTAGTCCTGTGTCCTCACGTCTTACATGCCTTTCTCTGCCCACCCATATCATTTCCTGTCTCAACCTTCCTAGTGCTGTGATTTAAGGTGTGTAACTCCCAAGTATTGGAATTAAAGGTGTGTGACACCACTGCCTGGCTCTGTTTCTCTCCTAAACTGAGTCAATCTCATGTAGTCAAGGGTGGCTTTGAACTCACAGAGATCCAGATGAATCTCTGCCTCCCGAATGCTAGTATTAAAGGTGTGTGCCACCACTGCCTGGCATCAATGTTTAATGTCGTGGCTTGTTCTGTTCTCTGATCTTCAGGCAAATTTATTAGGGTACACAATATATCACCACAAGAGAAATTGTCAGCTTTAGAGAACCTTGAGATCTGGGCTATTGTAGCTTTATAAATGTTTCTCATACAATCCAATTATGCTGGTTAGTCTTATGTCAATTTGACACACAAACAAGTTATCTGAAAGGAGGGAACCTCAACTGAGAAAATGCCTCCATAAGAGCCACTGTAAGGCATCTTCTTAATTAGTTATTGATGAGGGGAGGGCCCAGCCCATGGTGAGTGGTGCCATCCCTGGGCTGGTGGTCCTGGGTTCTATAAGAAAGCAGGCTGAGCAAGCCATGGGAAGCAAGCCAGTAAGCAACACCCCTCTATGGCTTCTGCATCAGCTCCTGCCTCCAGGTTCCAGCCCTGTTTGAGCCCCTATCCTGGCTTCCTCCAATGATGAACAGTGTGGTAGATGTGTAAGCTTAATAAAATCTTTCCTCCCCAAGTTGCTTTTTGGTCATGACGTTTCATCACAGCAACAGAAACTCTAACAAAGATACCAATTCTTCTTTCCATTGAATAAGTGAGGTTTGAGGACAGACTAAAGCAGGAAATGGAGTAGCTGATTGGTTGAGAAGGAGATGGTCATATGTGTATCCCAACTTTTTAAATTTGATTTCTCCTCCCTTACATTTTGGCCGCTTTCATGGCAGCATTGTCTTTAGCTGAAATAGGACCGTTGAGATTTTCCTTTTTGTTATTAACATCCTAGAGACAAACACTAATCTTCAGAACACAATGTCTCTTCTCGAAAATATCACAGGATATATGAAGTGTTTCTGAGGGGTGTGTTGCTCAGTTACAGGTGTATAAAGATGTGGAGAGATGATGACTCGGCCTGTATTTATGCTGAGAGACAATTTCTCACAGCCAGGAGCTTAATCAAAATTTGTTTTGTCTTATAAGTATGAGAGCAGCAGAAGCAGAGGATCCCCACTTCCTGTCTCAAATCACCGAGAGGCAAAACGCTGGCTCTTTTTTCTGCCCTTTACTCAGCCCATGTGTTTATTTGATGTGAGTCACTGGTGTCTCGCACAGGAGAAGACTCAACAATTCCTTACAAATATTCCTTTTTTTAAGATGAGAAAATGGGATTGAAACATAAATTATCATCTCTACATTTAGTAGTTCTTTTTTTAATGACTCGGATTGATGTGTTTTGAAAGATGGATAAAAGAAAAACAGACATTAAACCATTACTGGTCTATAGGAAAGAAGAGCAGTGAATATTTTGGTCTAAATAGTTTTTGGATTTCTTAGTTCCACGTGATCCAACATGAAAAATGCACTTAACACAGCCCCTCTAGTTTACTGAGTAGACCACATGCTGAGTATGTCCACTTGCTGTTTCAGACTCACACAACCCTTTTCTAAGTAGACATTTTAAGCTCCCACCAAGCCTGGAGGACGTTGAGTCCTGAGAGGACCGATGACTACCTCTCATGAAACACTCTCCGTCTTCCACCACATGTTTACGGTTGGCCATTTCGCTTAGCAAATGTACAATTGACGGTAAAATTGTTCACTGCTGTTTATGGATTTCTAAAATACAGGCTCACAGTATGTGTGGAGGACATCCCTTTCTGACTTATCAACCAGAACACAACAAGCCTAGCTTTGTAGCCAACAATTCTAGGTGTCAGGAAGTGTAAACATTGCAAGTCAGTCTCTTGTTCCAGTACTCGTATAGTTCTACTGGGGCTCTGCTGTCAGCTGGCATTATTGTCACTTTAGAACTCAGCTGATTAGTGGCTGAACAGTGGCAGCCACAGGAGAAAACATAAACCTCGGGGGTCCTGGACTGGTGATTAACATTTGGCCCAGAGGTGTCACAAGTCATTTTGTTGTAACTCATTGGCAATAATTGGCGATATGTCCCCAACCAACCCTAAGGAGCCATGAAGAGTAAATCTAATAAGGGCCAAGACAACCTGAGTAGCCAGAAATATTTGGTGAGCAGCCTAATTCTTCTCACCAGGCCTGTAAACAGGTACCAAGTGGAGCACAGAGAAGGGAGCTTTGTGTTATGATGAGGCATACAAACAACCTTCCTGAACGCAAAGATGGTGCGCTCATTAATCTACAGTGTAAGTATCACGTTGGAGTAGCGGTTGTGGGTCGCGACCCCTTTGGCAAACTTCTATCTCCAAAAAATGTTTACATTACAATTCATAACAGTAACAAAATTATAGTTCTGAAGTAGCAACAAAAATAATTTTGTGGTTGGTGGGGATCACCACAACATGAGGAACTGTATTAAAGGGTCACAGCATTAGGAAGGTTGAGAACCGCTGCGTTAAGAGGTAAAGGTGGTTAATGTTAAGTGGTCAGCTACGGAGTCTTACAGAGCTTAAATTCTTGAGGCGTTTCACATCACCGAAGGGCATGTGGGAGAGATGGGAACCTGCTTAAGGGAGCTTTGTGAATGGTTTGGCACATTTAAGGCAAATGTAATCAGGACTACAGGACAGAGGCATGCAAGCAGGGGAGGGATGGGATGCATTCTGAGGACAGAGCACTGAGGTCCTGGACCATGGAGGGCAAGAGTATATCATCGACATGGTTACAGTCTCACCAAAATTATGTCAAATGTAGTGTCTCCAACAAACTGATATTTCCATCATGACATGTTTATGTTTCTTAGAAGCTTATGCTCTTATGCCCATTAAAGTAAAATAATAAGGCTGTCAGCAGGGATTGCTTGATGCTTGTCAGTAAAAATGAATGAATAAAATAAATGAGGGGACAGGGAGAAAGCCAAGGAAGACACGGCATCAATCCTTTGCTCTTTATTGGGTTCTGAGTGCTTTCTTTCTGGGGGAGAGATGCTTGGATGAAGCACTGATGGAATATCATCCAGATCTGCATGGCAGTGACTTTTTATTCTCCCTTTCTTCGACATCAATATATGAATTCTTTCAATGCTTCCTCTTAGGTTTGGCTCCACAATTCTTTAATCAAATTTGTTATTTCTTAAAAAAAAAAAAAAAAAGTCTAGGTCCTTTGTGTGTTTTTTAAAGTCCTGAGGTCTCAAACACTAGACAGAACTCACTAAAGGAAACCTTGTCCCACTAAGTAATATTTATTGGGACATGGGGAAGAGGGACTCCAGACCTCAGTGCAGATTAGAATCTATGATCCCGTGGATTCAGTAAAGGGCAC
This sequence comes from Peromyscus attwateri, assembly GCA_902168425.1. Taxonomy (NCBI): domain Eukaryota; kingdom Metazoa; phylum Chordata; class Mammalia; order Rodentia; family Cricetidae; genus Peromyscus; species Peromyscus attwateri. The sequence continues at coordinate 23,202 of CABHPP010119415.1, read as the reverse complement.
TATACAAAAACAAACAAACAAATAAATAAATAAAAAAGAAAGAAAGAAAGAGAGAAAAATTAAAATTAAAACATGGAACAACTAAACAAGCATTCCAAATGCTCCCTAGGGCTCTAAAGAACACAAATGCTTCCAGCAGCCAACTAGCAATGTCAACCCAGGCTGATACATCTTGTAGGAGAGGGGAGACAAGAAAGACCAATAGTAACAGCTTCATCTGGTTTGAAGTGGGAGATAGTTGAGCTTGTACTAAAGCAAATCCTTCATTGCTTTCGATGGTAGCGCTCTGGGTTTTGTGACGGATGAATAAGTGAAGGAAGAAATAAGGAACTAGACAATGTGAGTAACATGGCAGACACTACGGACACCACTGCTGTCTAGGCTGGTGTTTCTCAGGCTCAGGACTTGTCATGTGAATCACCTGGGGAATTTGTTTGTTTGTTTGTTTGTTTTTGTTTTTGTTTTTTGAGACAGGGTTTCTCTGTGTAGCTTCGCACCTTTCCTGGAACTCACCCTGTAGCCCAGGCTGGCCTCAAACTCACAGAGATCTGCCTGGCTCTGCCTCCTGAGTGCTGGGATTAAAGGTGTGCGCCACCACCACCCGACTTCACCTGGGGAATCTTAAGAGCATGCAGACTGATTTAGCAGGGTAGAAGGACTTGAGGTTCTTCATCTCTAACAAGCTGCTAAGTGATAATGGGGGTGGTGGTGGTGGTGGTGTTGGTAATGGGAGTAACCCTATTCCAGCCTCACTGGGGTGAGGATGTTTACCAGTCTAAGTCAGTCATGGTCACTGTTCCTTCTGCCTGTGATTGGTTTGAGCTTAGTAATGTGACCAATCTTGATTAATTTAAAAAAAAGTGAATGTTGGTGGGACGGATAAGGCCCTTGCTGCTTCCTATTGTTGGAGGTTACAGATGGGGATGTGATCTTCAGAAATGCTGTGTTCATGTCACAAGTAAGTAAAGACCTTCCTGGTCCTTGAGCTCTTCATACCCATCATATTATTGGGCACTTTCTGTCAAATGAATACGCATTATATCTCCTAAATATTGTATTTCTACATTCACGTCTATTTCAAACTATACATCATCTATATCAATCTGTATTTATTTCTATATCTATATCAGTTCCAATGTCAAATCTGCAACTGCCTACTCAATATGTCCATTCAGAAAGTCCACTACAGGTAAAATCAAAGATAGGACATGGAAAGTAGTCTCCATCCTAGGCCCTATGAATACATTGTTAAATTCTTCTTAAACACCCCCACCAACCTCTCCTTTTGTTTTATTAAAGATGGTCAACAATGGGTTTAACCCACTGCTGGCAGAGACTAGAACAACTATGTTCAGCTTACCTGGTTAGCATCCTAACCAGTGAGGCTGGGTGGGGTTACTCATTATGGTACCATTTGGGGTTTACCACACCCTCTTTCCACTGTTATTCAAAACTTGCTCCTCCTCTTGGATTTCCTACATTAGGAAAAGACACGATCAGTTTCCCAATTCTGTAACCTGAAACCTGGGAAGTCCTTCTGGGCCCTCCTGGCTTCTTTTGCATATAACCTGCTCTGTCTCTCTATTTTTTTTTTTTTTATAATTTACTCCTACATCCCTTTCAGATAGGTAATTTCTAAATATTTTCCTTCCTCTCTATTACACACTACCATCTTGGCCCAAATCACTGACATGTCACTTTTGGACGAGGACAGTCAATTCCTAGCTCACCTTCTCATCATCATCTCCACAAAGGGATTCATTAACTTTGCCACTACCTTCCTTAAATCTAGAAGGTCAGACTACACATCAGTAACTTGTCATGGAAGGCTTTCTGGGATGGTCTCCGACCACCTCTCTGGCCTGTACCAGTTGCCAATCTGGGCTGTTTATGGAATTTCGCATACCCTGGCCTGGCTCATGACTGAGCCCTTAGAGATGTCTTTCGCTCCAGAAACTCTTTGCTTGTCTCTCTTTGGCTTTTTAAAAAATTACTTTATTTATTACTTTTTGAGAATTTTAGACACAAGTATTGTATTTAATACTATTTCCACCCCTTCTCCACCTTCCAACTCCTCCTGTGATACCCTAACTCCCTCTCAATTCATGACCTCTCCTTTATTACTGCTACACACACACACACACACACACACACACACACACACACACACACACACACTTGCGCTGCGCTGGTTAGTGTTTTGTTGGCATGACACAATTACAGTCCTGTGGGAAGAAGAAACCTTAATTGAAGAATTGCCCACGTCATATTGGGCTGTGCTGTCGAATCTGTGGGGGCATTTTCTTGATTAATGATTGGTATGGGAGGGCCAAGCCCACTTGACAGTGCTGCTTCTGGCCAGGTGATCCTGGGTTGCATAAGAAAGCAGATTGAGCAAGACAGAGAACAAGCCAGCATTCATTGTTCTTCCATGGCTTCTCCACCAGTTCCTGCCCCGACTTCCCTCAGTGGTAGACTGTGACATAGAAATGTAAGCCAAATAAATTCTTTCCTCCCAGGGTTGGTTTTGGTAGGGATTTTTTTATCATATACATATGCATATACATGCATACATACATGCATGCACACAACCTGTTGAGTCCACTTGGTGTTGCTTGTATGTATATGTATTTAGGGCTGACTACTTCAGATTGGATAACCCATCAGGGAACTGGCCCCTGGAAAGGACTAGTCATTCTCTCTCTCTCTCTCTCTCTCTCTCTCTCTCTCTCTCTCTCTCTCTCTGTGTGTGTGTGTGTGTATGTGTCTCTGTCCCTATCTCTATCTCTATCTCTGCAGCCATTAATTACCTGTAGCTTCATCTGGGGTGGAACTTTCTGAGTTTTCCTCCATCCACATTGGCATGTCAACTGGTGTTGTTATTGTGTGGATCTTGTTTAGGGGTCCATATTGTTGAGATTTCCTGGGTATAGCTGCCCTGTCATTTAAAAAGGCACTATGTCACAGCAGGCATCCTGGTCCTTAGGCACTCACAATGTTTTTACCCCCTCTTCCATGATTTTTCCCGAGCCTTAGGTGTACAGGTTGTGCTATAGATGTACCCTTTGGGGGCTGGGCATCCCGGAGTCAGTTGTTCTCTGCGTTTTGACCAGTTGTGTCTGTCTGTAACAGACTCCATCTGCTGTAAAGAGAAGCTTCTTTGATGAGGGCTGAGAGCTGCACGTATCTCTGAGTACAAAGATGAGTTTTGACAATGCAGTTAGAGATCATACGAGTTTAGGAAAGTGGCAGTGGTAGGTTCTCCTCTAGAATCCATGACCTCGCAAGCCACAGGTAGTGGACTAGGTTGACGGTAACCAGGCATGAATTTCTTTGTATTGAGTAGGCCTTCGGTCCAATGGAAAGAGTTATCCCTGTTTCCTTTTTTAAATGGTTGCTGCCTTTTAAGCCACAGCTGTCTGAATCAGCAACTGCAACTTGGCCGCTACCAGCAGCGGTTAGGCTACAAGGCCCGTAGCTGAGGGAATCTGTTCCCTCAGGCTCCAACTCTCACAAAGCTACAAAGGGAACTTAACTAAACCTCTGTCCCTCTAAAGAACTCAAGAGTCAAAGGTTAAGGTGGAATTCTGCTCCTCAGAGAGGCTGAATAGCAAATAGCTCACCTCCTCTCCTTGCTCTTGTCCTCCAAAAAGTCCTTGTGCTTCTCCTCGCCCCTCCTTAAAAACCCTTCTCCACCTGGCTCCTCCCTACCACTTCCTGTCAGCTCATTACTGACTCAGCCTCCTGACTGCAGGTGAACTATATTTAATCAAACACATCTTTGCATCATTAAACAAATGTTCCAGAGCATAAACAAAAGTAACACACCTTGAAATAATATTCTACAACATATCCCCAGTATACAAATGCCACTGTTGCATGTTTGAAGATGCCTCGCCATGCTGGTTGTTATAGGTCACAAGCTTTACAGTTCGGTGGGACTGTTGATTGCTCTCCCCACTTAGTAGCTTGCCTAGCACCTTCAAGTACTACAAGAGCCTGTTAGGGAAGCTGTTAGCTTCCAGGTCAGTTCCAGCTGGGTTCCTCCAAGTTCTATGTCCAAATTGTGTGTTATCTTCAGCATCGGGGTCTTACCTTCATGTCCTTGGAGACATCAAGGGCAACAACAGTCGCCTATAATGTTTTGGAGTCTCTTGGACTCCGCTGACCAGAAACTCAAAGGGAGATTTTCCATAACTGGCACAGAGGGTTCTGTTAGATAGTCCATGGGTAGCATTATCACCTCAAGTGCATAACTTCACTTAAACTCTCTCTATTCAAATGTATACATATAAATTATATGTTTGCCTTATTTGCTTTTTATTGCTGTGATAACACCATGAGCAAGAGCAACTTGGGAAAGAAAGGATTTGTTTGGCTTACTCATTCCAGGTCCATCACTCAAGGCAGAACCTGGAAACAGGAACTGAAGCAGAGGCCATGGAGGGTGCTGCTTACTGCCTTGACCCTCCAGCCTTGCTCAGTCTGCTTTTTTTTTTTTTACACAACCTAGGACCACTAGCCCAGGGATGGCACTGCTTACAGTGGGGTGCCCCCCCCCCAGTATCAATCATTAATCAAGAAAATGTCCCACAGATTTGCCTATGGGTCAATCTGATGGAAGCAGTTTTCTTAATTAATGTTTTGCCTTTCCAGATGACTCTAGCTTGTGCCAAGTTGACCAAAAAAAGCCCAGCACATATGTATTTGTAAGTAAACATAAAATAATGTGTCCCTATGGCTTTTCTAGACCTCAGCAGTGTTATTTATTCCTCCCGTGCCCTCTCCTTCTATATAGCCCTCCATCCCTCCTCCCCAGTTAAAGTCTCCACCGTATTTCTCACCTCCCCTTTCATAGCACCTGCTTCCTGCGATTCTCCTCTCTAGAGCTCCTCCTCTTGACCCCTACCACCAATCCTTTTATAATTTCCTAGTTTCTGCACTTTCTCCATGCTGTCTCGTCATCTCTGAAGATTTGGATTTGGAAACCACAGATGAGAGAGAATATGTGATGTTTATCTTTCTGGTCTGGGTTACTTCATTCACTATAGTCTTTTCAAGTTCCATCCACTTTCCTGCAAATTTCATTTTTCTCTGCTGCAGAAAAAAATTCCATTGTGCATATGTACCAAATTTTCATTATTCCATTCATCTGTTTAAAGGACACTTCGGCTGTTTCATTCCCTAACTATTGTGAAGAGAACAGCACTGAACATGGCTGAGAAAATATCTCGGTAGTAGGATAACGCATCCTTTGAGCATATGCCAAAGAACGGTATAAAAGGGTCAAATGATAAATCTACTTTTAGGTTTTTGAGAATTCTCCACACTGATTTCCACAATGGCTGCACCAATTTACAATCCCACCAACTGTGAGTGAGGGTTCCCCTTTCCCCACATCCTTTCCATCATTAGTTATCTGTAGTAGAACATTGTTTTAAGGTGTGTTACTTTTGTTTATGTTGCATTTGTTTAACTCTGTGAAGCTGTGTTTCTGTGCCTGTCTAAAATGACTGATTGATTGATTGGTCTAATAAAGAGCTGAACGGCCAATAGCAAGGCAGGAGAAAGGATAGGTGGGGCTGGCAGGCAGAGAGAAGATATATAAGGAAAGATCTGGGAAGAAAAAAAGGAGCAAGAGAACAAGGAGAGGAGGACGCCAGGGGCCAGCCACCCAGCCACCCAGCCACCCAGCCAGTCACAGAATAAGAGTGAAAGTAAGATATACAGAAGTAAGAAAAGGAAAAAGCCCAGAGGCAAAAGGTAGAAGGGATAATTTAAAGTTAAGAAAAGCTGGCTAGCAACAAGCTAAGCTAAGGATGGACATTTAAAATTAAGAATAAGCCTCCATGTGTGATTTATGTGGAAGCTGGGTGGTGGGCCCCCCCAAAAAAGAGTAAAAAAACAAATAACAGTTATCAGTCATTTTCTTGGTCTTAGTCATTCTGACTGTGGTTAATAAAAACCTCAAAGTCATCTTAACTTACATTTCTCTAGCTAAGAATGTTGAATGCTTTTTTTGCCTTTTTTAATTGTGTGTATGTGTTTGTGTGTGCATGCACATGTGTGCACACACATGTGGATTACAGACCAATGCTGGGTGTCCTCCTTCATCACTTTTCACCTTTGAGACAGGGTCTCTTACTGAATCTGGAGTTCACTGATTGGCTAGGCTGGCTGGCCAATGAGCTCCAGGAATCTTCCTGTCTCCACTTGCCCACTTCTTGGCACCAGGGTTTTTACATGGCTGCTGGGGAACCAATCTCAGGTCCTTATTTAGTCGCTGTACCATCTGCCCAGCTCTTCCCTCAACTCTTACTTGCTGGAGCCACAGAGGCTGTCACCTCAGGAGACTTCTTTGGCTTGAATAAGATTAGATCTTCCAGAACAATGCACAACCCAACTGTAGCTCTTCATTCGTCCTCTGGTCTCTATTCCCGATGAGGTCACAAACACTTGCGAGGCAGAGGCCATGCCTGTCTCAGCCCTTTGCCATGGTACTCATAGCCCCAGGTCCAGGGTCTGGTACTCAGCAGTGGGATCATCATTGCTTTTTCGCTAGACATGTGTGATGGTCTGAATGAGAATGGCCCCCATGGGCTCATATACTCGAGTACCTAGTCCCCAGCTGGTGGAAGGATTGGGCAGTGTGGCCTTGTTAGAGGAGGTGTGTCAGTGGGAGTGAGTTTTGAGATGTCAAGAAGCTCATTCCATTCCCTGGTAGCTCTCTCTGACTCATGCTTGTAGATTAAGATGTAAGCTCTCAGCTACTGCCCCAGAGCCATGCCTGCTTGCCTGCTGCCCTGCTCCCCACGATAGTGGTCAATGCCTCTAACCCTTTGCAACTGTGAGCCCCAAATTAAATGTTCTCTTTTCTAAGTTGCCTTGGTCATGGTGTTTCATCACAGCAATCGAAAAGTAACTAAGACACCATGTGGTATAAGCTGTGACCAGCACATTTCTTTAAATTATGTTCACGAACAACTATCATTGTACTTCTTTAGATAGACATCTGACTTCCTGAAGGTGGACTGTTACCATTTGAAATATTCTAGGATGTTTGGAGCTGTTTGTAAAGAACGCCAAGTGGGGCTGAAGTTCACATGTCATCCTCACAAACCCTCTGCCTTTGCCATTCATTTTGCAGTAAGATCCCAGCAAATCAGATCCTGAGAAAGACTTGTCCCAGTCTGGTTTCTCTGTTCCTCTTCAAGGATGCTCAGAATACATCCACAGTGTGGTCCTCTTCCACACTCCTGCTGCCATTCATTATTGGCCTGTCTCTGCTGGTCCCAGGTCAATGTCAGGCCTATAATTGACAGGGGCCAGCAAAGCCACTGGCTTGGATAATGGAGGCCTTGTTTCTTTTACATTGAATGCCCTTCAACCGGGTATTCCCTGATTGTCCTAGAGAGATACCATAGTATCCCTTGGCCTAGGCCTCTCTTTGAAGTTGAAAATTAAAATGAGTTTTCTCCAGTTGCTTTAGGTAATATAGTTAAATATTACAGCGTGGTTGAACCCTGCCTCCCAACTGCTACTCTTATGACGTGACTGTCTTGTGCTGACCAGCTGCTGATTAGACAAACATGGATAAGCTGTTAAGGAGGTAGCAGAAAAGGGGATGTATCGGGCTTTAATAAAGAGCAATTGAACATTCCCTAGTTACCCCGGGACAGGCTCTGGAGGGTCATGGACCAAACTGCATCATCTTTTTTTTTTTTTTTCTTTTCTGGCCAGTGACATAGGCAGGGAAAGAACAGACTCGTGCCTGCAGCAGCCAGACCTCCTCTCTATCTAGCTTGGGAAAGTGTCAGAAATGAAAGGTTTGAGTCCAGCCTGAGATATGGACAGGGGCAGGGAAGGATAAAGCTCTCCTGGAGCTGGGACTTTAGCAACATCTTTGCTCTCTGTTACTTGTCACCCTCACACTGCTCAACACAGAGAAAGCACAGGCCACTTTGCTGTAATCCTCGGCCACTGACAGAAGCAGAGCAAAACACGCACTCAGTCCCTCCCGAGGTCCCAGGAGGAGCAGATTCAAATCCTCTTCTAATCAAGGTCCTGGCCATGTTTCCTCTGGTTTGTTTGGGGGGAACAGAGAAGGCTGAATGGTTGCTGTGTCTTGCTGGCTTTAGGGACGGCTACGCATGAGGCTTGTGGGAAACTCCAAGGAAGGCATTTCGCTCTTGGCCATTTAACTTTGGGGCACTCTTCACTTCATTTCTGTTAATGTTTCCTAGAGATTCTCTCAAGTATTTCCCCCTCTTTTACTTCATTCTTACTTGCCAACCCCTCAGGCTGTACATCTCTCTTTCCAGTGGCATATTTTTGAAAAAGCTGTTTCCGTTTCTTTCCACACATCGTATCTGATGGCGATGAACTTCACGGTGAACTTTCAGCATCCTTGGCTTACTCTGCACTTCTAGAAACACTGAGAGGGAAAAGAGCAGCAGCAGCAGGGAAGGAAGAACTGGGGGCGAGCGGAGGCTGACCCTCAGCAGGGCTGCAACCCTAAGGCTTTCGTCAACTCAGTAGGGAGCTTTGGATAGGATGTCCCTCTAGAGCAGTGGCTTCAGCTTTCCTAATGCTGTGACCCTTTAATACAGTTCTTCAATGTTGTGGTGGCCCCAACCATACAATTATTTCGTTGCTACCTCATAACTGTAATGTTGCTATTTTGTGGATCATAATATAAATATCTGATCTGAAGTATATCTAATACGTGGCCCGGGGGGGGGGGGGCACAACCCACAGGTTGAGAACCACTGCTCCAGAGTCATCCCACATTGAAGCAAGGGGCCAGGGTTCTGTCTTCCTCGTCAGCTAGCCGCTGGCCAGAGGCTCTTCCCGGGAAGGGGCTAGCACTTGAGGAAGATCGTTGCCTCCACTGGAAAGAAGGCTCTGATGCATCCGGGACACAGGCCTCAGGCCTCTGAAGGAGATGGGGAGCAACCTTGCAGCTGCTGGTACTTTGAAGGGGACAAGTCTGGCGTGGGAATATGGGGGAAAGCAGGAAATGGATCAGCTGTCACTACCTGTGTTATCAGGGAAGTTATTATTCCCTTCTGTGGGTTCTTAGATTTGAAAACGAATTTAGAAACCGACTCGGGAAGGAAGCCTGAGGACAATTTTATTAGCATTTAAGAAAAAAAAAAAGGCTAGGCAAGCTGTAAATCCTGGCAGCTGCCAGAATGAAGAAAATAAGAAAGAGATGAAAATGAGAAAAGGCTGAGTTAAGGTCTCAGAAAGAAGGTTTGTTCAGCAGTGGAGGCCAGCAACTGCTGCGTAGAGGAAGGGGAAGGGGGCGTCAGACACAGGATGGAAAAGCCCGGAGTGTTAAGGAAACCATGCTTGGGCTTTCACCAGTGTCTGAAAGAAATAGAAGAAAAAGGAAAAGTTAGGCAGGCTTAACAGCGCCACATGTGGAGGCTCCGTGATGGTTGAGGGGCTCCCGGGATGTAGAAGTACATTATCTCATTAAAAGAATAATTATTCCTCCCATCGCTTTAGCTTGTCTTCAGGTGAATCAGATTTTCTGTGGGATGGTCTCCTGACTGGTGATTGACAGGCCCAGCTAGATTATTTTCAAGGGAGAAGACAATAGCATATAATGTTTTAATCTTTGGCGATCAGATTGCCATGCCTCCACCTAGGGCCAGAGTTAGGTTCCATTTTTGGAGCAGGAGACTTAAAGAGTGTTAGCTATAATGTTTTTCTTTCTAGTGTTACCAAGAAAATAGGAGGTGGGGCCCAAAGCCAACTATGAGGAGAGAGGAATGGCTTTGTGACCATGGGCCACCTAGTCTTCCAGTTAACACTAGGTCTTCAAGTGACTCTAAGTCTTCAAATTACCCTAAATCTTCAAGTTAAGCTTACCAAGCACTATGAAAGGATCCATTGCTTTCAAAAATCCAAATCAGCCTCTTCTGGGGACCAGTGACTTCTTCTCTGTTGTTCAGACTGTGGCCCATATCCCATCCCACCCCTCACAGAGGTTTCTAGGCTTCCTGTTCCTGATCTGCATGTTACTTGCACAGCTTGGCATTGGACTTTTAATTTGTCACTCAAGATTCTGCTTTGACTTTTCCAAATTATCCTTCCTTGAGGAGGGGCTGCCAGTCAAGGCTGGGTCACTTAGAAGAAAGTCCTTCAAGACAGTCCAAAACTCCAAATGAAACTAAAGAAATTACTCTTTCTTCGTCTGGATTTGTCTTTTTTTTTTTTTTAAATATTGATGTAATTTGGGTTTGGCAAGAAAGCCATGTTTTTCTGTTTTTCTATAAATACTTTATAAAGTACATTATTAGAAGCAGTTATTAAGTCAGTAACAATTTTGTAAACTAAAGTCTTGTGGCCCAGATTGTGGAGATATGGCCTGTAAGTCTCCAAAGCCTATAACTTTCTGAGTCTAGGGTGGCTGGGGCAGAAGGAGGCTAACAAGGAAACCCAGAGAGAAGATCTTAGGAGCCTGGCTGCCACTGCCTGTCCTTTCTCTAGTCAGCCAAGAAGGTACAGGTCCTGCAGCCCATCAGGTCCTCCAACTGTGAGGAGCTAGAGGCCTGGTTTTTCTGCACTTTTAAGATATTCGGGTCTAAAGACGCTTGTGTCTCCTGACCACCCATCAAAGATGCCCAGCATATTCCTTCCACCTGCAGCCACTAAGGTCACTAAGGAATGTGTCACCCAGCCCCTCCTTCCTGTCCCTGTAGCCCTGATATTCTCAAACGAGAGTCCTCAACATCTCTGGCAAGAGACCCTGGCTTAGGTATGTGGCACTCCTTTCTCTGCCCGTATTACGTGACCACTGATAATAATTATCGTATCATAGTTCCGGTCTCAGGCTCTGTAGATGGCATGTCTAAGCCTCAGACACTATTCTCACTCCAGACAGAAAACCGAAGCTCGGGACAGTGAGGTGCTACAAGCCAAGGCAGAGATCTTCAAGATTTGTGCATCACACCCCCATGACAAGAAAACCACTGTTTGAAAACCTTTGACTTGCTATGACTAGGTTAAAGAGAATATGTTCTGAATACATGTTCTTCTTTATTCCTTGGCTGTGCTCTGTCATTGGTGCTTACTTTTGTATTAAGGTATCCTGCACACTCCTGTAACACTTGCTCTTCTCCATTATCCCCCTGCCTCGTAAGGAGGACACAGCAGAGCTCAGACTGGTAGACAAGAAACTCACACAAGATTTTTTTTTTCCATTTTTCTTTATTAAGAAATTTTCTACTCACTTCACATACCACCCACAGATCCCCCCTCCTTCCTCCTCCCACCCCCCAGCCCTCTCTCCCAAGCCACCCCGCATCCCCACATCCCCCAAATCAAGGTCTCCCATGGGGAGTCAGCAGAGCCTGGCACACTGAGCCTAGGCAGGTCCAAGCCCCTTCCCACTGCACCAAGGCTGTGCAAGGCATCACACCACAGGCACCGGATTCCCAGAAGCCTGCCCATAGACCAGGGACAGATCCCAATCCCCCTACCTGGGTGTTCCCCCTACAGTTCGAGCCAAACAACCATCTTCCATATCCAGAGGGCCTAGTCCAGTCCCGTGGGGGCTCCACAGCCACCAGTCCACAGTTCATGGGTTTCCACTAGTGTGGCCGGTCATCTCTGCACGTCCTCCCATCATGATCTCCATGTCCCTCGCCTGCAGTATCTCTCCTCTCTCTCATCAATTCCCGGAGCTCAGCCTGGTGCCTGGCCATGGATCTCTGCATCTGCCTCCATCAGTCACTGGACAAAGGCTCTATGATGACAGCTAGGTTATTCGCTAGACTGGTCACCAGAGTAGACCGGTCCAGGCACCCTCTGGACCACTGCCCGCAGACCAAGGTGGGGTCATCCTTGTGGATTCCTGAGAGCCTCCCCAGCACCCTGCCTCTTCCTATCCCCATGATGTCCTCATCTATCATGATATCTCCCTCCTTGCCCTCCCACTCTGTCCCTGATCCAGCTCGACCCTCCCATTTCCCTATGTTCTCATTCCCCACTCCTCACCCTCTGCCACCACCACCCCCACACCCAGTCCACTCATGTAGATCTCATCCACTTCTTCGCAGGGTCATCCATGTGTCCCTCCTAGGGTCTTTCCCTGTTAGCTAGCCTCTCTGGAGTCCCACACAAGAATTTAATCTCATTGTATTCCCATTGTATCCATTTTCATAGTCACTTCCTATTTATTACTAGTCATACTGAGATATGAAACTTCTTTTTTACAATAAGCTTTAGGGCTAGGGCTGTAGTTCAGTGGTAGAATACTTGCTTAGCATATGTGAGGCTGTGGGTTCAACCCAGAGTACCACAGAACCAACCAAATAAACAAATTTTAAAAAGCAGAATCAAATAAAAAAAATAAGACCGTATCTAATAGCCAAAGTGATACTTGGCTGTGCCAAACAGCCCAAAGAATGACCTTGCATTCCATATTGAAGCATTTCTATGTCATGGATTCTCCAGGATAAGGACAGCACATCCCTATGGGGTTATTGTACAGTTTAAGTATGTTAACCTAAGTTAAGAGCATAAAGCTGTACTTGAGACACCCTAGATGGTGGTGCTGTGTAAATGCATGACATTTAGGAAAGATTATCATTTAGTTCTTATATGGAAAGGCATGCTGGGAATGCAAAGACAACCAGAGGCACCTAGCATTTAAAGATAGATTTATTTGTGAAAGCTATACTTAAGTTCATACAGTTCTGTAACACTGAAGAGTTTAGGGGAAATTTTTACTGTAATGTATACTTATTAACGTTCACTTTAAAAATGTTCAAACTGTGTTTATTTCCTTCATAAGGAACGTAAAGTCTCTGAAGTATCCTGTATGTTTCTCCAGCCGCCCCCTTCCACAGGAAATGAAGAATAGTAGTCAGCCCGCAGGGAGTGCTTCTAAACTTGTTTACTAAGTACAAAATTTTATTCTGAGAAGTATAATTATGAGGAAGTAGAACTTACGTAGCAGGTGATAAAGCACCCAAATGTGAGAAGTACAGAGTGGAAGCCGTGTGCCAGGCTAGCCTCTAGAGTGGAAGTCCTGTGTCCAGGCTAGCCTCTACAGAGTGGAAGCCCTGTGTCTAGGCTAGCCTCTACAGAGTGGAAGCCCTGTGTCCAGGCTAACCTCTACAGAGTGGAAACAGTGTGTCCAGGCAAGTATCTAAAGAGATTGAGAGACATATTGTGGTGTGGTCATGGAAACTTAATATTTTCAACAGTTTACTGTTAAATTTCAGAGGCCAAGATTCTCCAGTATGGGACATTGATCATCAGAGGCAGAATGTCACTCACCAGAAGGGACCAAGCAAGGTACCAAAGGAAGGAAGTAACCAGTGGTCCTACACAACTGTGATGACTATGAATCACAACACCAGCATGGCTGGTTAATCTAAGGGTACAATAGTGCCTCACATACTTCAGCTATCACCAACAGCTCTCTCACTGAACTTACGGCCCACTCAACAAGAAGGAAACCGTGCCTGGTAATGGAAACCTAGCCCAAAGCTAGTGAACTCGTAGATCTTGGAGGAGAACCTACAAACGCCACTTTACAACACCAGGACAACCCCTAACTATGTTCTAACTATCCTTAACCCTACAGATAAATGCAGTCCCCACCACTTACCAAGGAAACTTCTCTTTGCAACAGATGGAGACCATGACAGAAAACCACCACTGATCAAAATGCAGAGCTGTAGAGCCCAGTCCCACCTGGTACATCTACAACACAACTCCTGCTTCTAAGCCTCAAGGATCATCATGGAAGAAGGGGAGGGAAGACTGTAAGAACCAGAGGAACAAGAAGTTTGCTGTGACATGGTGTCTCCTAGAAATGTCAGAGAAGCAATACCCCAAAACTCTCACCAACATGGCTCCCTACACGAGACCTGAACAAGGAAGACACTAACAGACATGCTAATGTGGAAAGGGGAAAGCTCAGGAGGAAAAAAAAACCCACATAAAAACAAGACAAAAAACAATAGACAAAAAAACTATAGGCAACTAAGGCATGCCGAGAGTGGGATGAATAGTCTTCCCCAGGGAAGAGCACGTCAATTGGTTCTCCAACACCATTGTTTTCTCTAATGGAAACAAAGACATACAGGTAACATGTGAACTGAGTGGGTAACAACAACGAAAGAAAGAGAGGTGATTAATGTGAGAGAAAGTGGAAGCGATAATGTGGGAGGGGTTGAAGTGAGGAAAGGGAAGGGGCAGAATGGTGTAATTATGTTGTAATCTCAAGAAGAAGGAGGAGAAGAAGAAAAAGAAGAAACAAGAAAACTCAACTTTATTTTCTCAGACTTTCGGCTAAGGCCAAAAGGACATTTTCAACTTTACAAAGGGATTTTCACTGTTTATCTCCTCTACACATAGAGCTTGCTATGTTAAGGAAAACCGTACTTCGCTAACTTCATTTGTCTCTTAGATAACACCTTGCTGTGCACGTCTGTGACTGTTACTGGTAAGTGCTTCAATATGAAAGACAATGGAGTCTCTGGATAAGCTCCCAGTGGCAGAAGGCAAGCTGTGTAAGGTCAGTCTCCGGCTCTGTCACCCATCAGGTGTCTAATATAGAGCACGTTATTTAGCTGCTTTCTGCTTCATTTTCCCCACATATAAAATGGGATGCCAACAGAGCATCATAAGTGTGGGGCTTGAAGGTGTCCAGAAAGTGCTTAGAATAGTTCTGTAAGGGTGTGATCCTGACATCTTCTACAGATCTACCTTCCTTGTGTCATCAGCGGGCCCTAGTCTGCTCCCCCTGTGATGCAGATCCCCTCCTGCACCCCCAGATTACCCTCATCTGCATTGCTACAGATGTCTCCCCTCTATGGATTTCTAGAGCTGAGAAGGGCCAGCTATACATTAAGACCTTTAGACCACAAAGATAACCCAGATCATCCTTTCTCCCTGGTGGGTATCCTTACCCACCATGGGGATGGCTCTGAGCCACCTCATGACTTGATCCAAGACTACTCCAGGTGTCCAGAGCTCTCCTGCCCAACCTCTTCCTTGAACATTATCCATTATACTCTGTAATTAGACTCTGCTTACAGATAAAAGGATCATGTCCTCCTTCCCCTGGCCAAGGGAAAAGTCTCCACTGAAGCACTTTCTGCCCTGATCCAACCTCTCCTGAGAGGGCTGAGAAGAGAATGTCCCCAAGCCCCCACAGCAGTGGAGGGAATTTTTATGTGTTCTCTTCAGGGAACTTGGAATAACTGATAAGTGTATAGGAGGGAAAAAGAATGTAAATTTGTTAAAGTACAAAGGGAGAAAGTCATAGCTTAGGATGGGGACAGTCATAGATGTGGCCATTCACTTGCTGAATATATGATTTTTAAATATATACATTGTGGTAGTTTGAATGTAACGGGCCCCCATAAGCTCATAGAGAGTGGCACTATTAGGAGGTGTGACCTATGTGTAGGAGGAAGTGTGTCACTGTGGAGGTAGGCTTTGTTGTCTCCTATGCTCAAGCTATTCTCAGAGTGACTCAGTTTACTTCCTGTTGCCTGCGGATCAAGATGTAGAACTCTCAGCTCCTTCTCCAACACTGTGTCTGCCTGCATGCTGCCATGCTCCACCATGATGATAATGGACTAAACCTCTGAACTGTAAGCAAGCTGCCCCAATTAAATGTTTTACTTTGTAAGAGTTGCCTTGGTCATGGTGTCTCCTTACAGCAATAGAATCCTAACTAAGACATACATTATAGGAGGAAGGGAAGTATGAGTGTGAATAGTTGTGAGGGGTGTAAGTAGGGGGAGGAATGGTCTGGACAGACTCTGGAGTTTGAATGAGTGCAAGGGACAGACATTATTTAGTAAGGAAAGCCCCTGCAGGTGTGGTTAATAGCCTGTCCTTTCCAGCTAGATCATGGGGTTTTTCTGATGAAAGGCAATTGTGCTCCCCTTATAGTCTGGTCTTGATGAAGATAAAGAAACTTGTAGGCAAGGTCTTGCTTTTGACTTTGGGTAAAAGAAGCCAGGAGGCCTTTCAAATCTTTTCATTTTCTGTAGACCAAATGAGTCAGCATGCTAAAAAAGAAAAAAAAAATCATGTTTAGGGGTTATCATTCTCTGGGCCCCAGAATCAAATACCATCTACCAGGGTATGGGATAACTTAATCATGACAAGACAATCTCATTCCCACTGGGGTCTGGTCTAGAGGCTGTCAGGATGAACAGGCATCACTGTCCATGAGCATCATCAAGTGGGTTCTTAACTGACCAGCCCTGGCTGATCAACATTTCCAAATATCTTAAGGTTCAGTCTTATCCAGAATCACTGGGAGCCAGAGAAGCTTGGCACGCTGAGAGGCCCAGGTGGTGATGTAGGAGTCAGTGTTCCTGGCTCCATCAATGACTGTTTTAGCTATCTTACAGTTTTGAAGAATGTGACAGTCCCTCTGGGAACTGATTCTATTTATAGCATCGTTTCTATGGGAAAGTGTTCCAAGCGACAATCAGTCTGAGATGGATGGCTAGAGGGAGCTGATAATTGTTTCTTCACATGTGGGGATTGTGCTGAGGCTTAAAAAAAAATCTAGTAAAAACAGCAGAGTGAGGATAAATCGGATGTTGCATCTTGCATTTTTAGAAGAGTTTCAAAAGTTGTCTTCTTAAATAAACAAAACTTATTTTAAATGATAATATTTATTGAGCACTTGCTGTTCACCAGCAACTGAGTTATAGGCTGTATGTGTGTTATCTAATTCAGACATCACAACAACTTCCAAAAGATAATGAGTAAAGAATCTGACCTCATTTATTGAACTTAATTTATATTATTTTTTTATTTTCCGAGTCTTATAGCCCGAGCTGACCTTGAACTCATGACCCTCCTTCCAAAGTGCTGAGACGGGTGTCAGCTGCCTGGTGTTCTGATCCATTTTTGATCTTTCACCACTTATGGTTTTCAGTTTGGGCAAACTAATGGAAGAACCCCTGATTCTGCTTGGCCCTGGTGAAAATTCAAACCATCGAACTATCACCTGCAAAGAGGAATCCTTGTCCCCTCTTCTGCCACCACGAAATGCTTCCATCACTATGACAAAACACGGGAGAGAAGCGACTTTAAAACAGCAAAGGTTTATGTCAGCTCTTGATTTCAGACGTTTCTGTTCTTGTCCGCTTGGTTCTGCTGCCTTGAACTGTGGTAAGCTGGAAAACTGTGGGAGGCCATTGTGCAGCAAGCTGCTCACATCGTGGTGTCTGGGCAGCCTTGGCCTTGGGTCCAAGGGTTCACTCTACTCACTTACCACTGCAGCTCACTGGGGAAATCAGAGGGGATGTAGTGCTCTACCAAACATAGGCTTTGAGGACTGGGTATATATACAGTGTCTTCCTAGCCTTGTGTTTCCAGCAGGGGTTCACAGAGCAGAACAGCAATAACAACACTCTGGCCTTCTCTACCTCAGGTCAGGGCTATCTTTTGAACATTAGTAAAGAGAGCTACGTTGAGGGCTTTTATCTTTGCCAATTTTTAATAGATATTGAACACATACCCTGTTTCAAGCTCTTTCCAAACTGGATTTGTTGTTGGTTGTTTTGGCTTTGTTGTGGTTGTGGTTATTTTGGGAGGCACTGGGAATTGAACACAAGGATGGCTGTGAATATGAGATCCTCTTGTCTTAGCCTCCTAAGCAGCTGGGATCTCAGGCCTGAGCCACCAGTCCAAACTTCAGCGTGTGTTGTCATACTGCCCTCTTAACAGCCCTGTGAGCTAAATGCCTTTATTACTGCCATTGTTATAGATGAGGAAACTAAGAAAAGGTAAAGTCAGGTAGCGTATTTGGTCACCCCACTAAAATAAATGGTAGTATTGGGTTTTGAACAGAGGCAGTCTGGCTCAGAACCCATACTCTTAGCACAGAGCTCTGGTGCCTTTTATATGGTATACAGATAAAGAGATCAATAATTAACTCAGCTTCTGAGGATTTAATTTTGCTACTGCTTAACTAGATGGCTGCTGCTTAAGGCAAAAAGCTATAGTAATGACGTATCTGTGGGTCTCACTGACGTTCCTGTATTATCCACATATTCACTCAACATTCTTAGGAAGGAAAGACCACGTTAGCTATCTTTGACATCTCTGCCTCTTTCCCCAATAAGCAGGAGCTTGCCCTTGTGTCCACAGGGCTCCAGAGAAGACATTTGATTGGCTTGCAATCAGTAGGAGTTGCTGAGTTACCAAGAGTCCCTCCCATATTACCTTTGACCTAAATACTGCATTACAACATCATTGCAAAGAAGCCCAGGTTTTCCAGCAATTGCCATGGAAACCAAGAATTCTTGTTCTCTGTCTTGTGCCATCTGTCTGAGTAAAGGTACAACAAGGAAAATAACGATCTATAATTTCTCATAGGAAAGTCCCTTGGAATTCACAGAAATAAATATATATCCATCTGCTTTCTCTCCAAGCTTTCCAGCAACTTCTCTGTAGCTAATAAATGAAATTGTGTCGAAGGTTTGACAGCTGCTTCAATGTACACGATTCTTGGGAACACAATTATACACAAAGTTAGGATTAAGCCACCTTAAAACAAAAAACCAAAAAACCAACAACAGCAAAAACAAAAACAAAAAACAAACAAAAAACTGTGCATCAGATAAGATGAGCATGAGCTACGGTGCTCTCTGTTGGAGAAATGTTGAAAGCTGTCTTTGATTTCAGTGTGGGTACCAGAGGCAAGATATGCTTCTTTTAAATTGGACCCTGACCCTGTCTCCCTTGAAAGCCTTGGGCAAATAATTTGCCTTGCCCATGAACAAAGTGAGTTTAATAATGGCTTCCATGCAGAGCTGTTAGAAGATAAAAGAGTCTGGGAAGGATTTGGAGGGCATAGGATTTTGTGGAATTTAGTGTTGAACATGGTCATTCCTTTGAGGAACTAGATCAAAGCCAGAGGGTAACATTTTGGAGCTGGAAGGCAGTGTTCAGCTCGATGGTTTGCAGTCAGCCTGTGGAGTCCTGGGTTTCTTCTGGTTTCCCTCAGGAGCCACAGAGGGAAGAGACAAACTGAATGAACTTCCTGACCTAGTGTCAGCAGGATACCTCTCATTTGTTGGATATTGAACTGAATGTTTCCATGAAGCTGATTTTTAGAAAAGGACTCTAAGATGTGCACATTGAGAAGACCCTGATGTCACCCAGCCATCTCATTTTATATATGAGGACGTAGATAATTGGGCTAAGGCCTCGGAGAGACTCAGAACTGTGGCTGGAACTCAGAAGGCTCCTGCTTCCCCAGCCCACCATGCCTTTGGTGGTCTTTTGTGTGTTTGAAAAAGTTGAATACTAGCATCCATGTGCTACTCAGATGGGGTTCAGAGCAACACCTCCACGCTCCCAGACTGAACCTCATCTCCTGTCTATTTGCTCCTTGCTTCTCTAGCTGTATTTCCACCTGGTTCATTGGATTTGCTGCCTAGTGTAGCTTTTCTAACAGAAATCTGTTGCTCCTCAGGGAGATAATTATTATGGATAAACGTTTAGTTCCTCAAGGTTCCCGGCATTCTGTATCGGATAATGAAGCATGCAGACACCTATCAGCAAGGTCTGGACCTTGTTAATCACAAAAATAATTGTCCCTCATGTGGCTCCCTTCAAAGATGTGAGTTTCCTTTGTGGTGTGCAGCAATAATTAAAGAAAGCCTGTACCTCTGAACAGCCAGGCCACCATGGCTCTGGAGCTGGAGGGGACTGGAGAGATCATTTACCTTCAAAAGATCCCACGGTTGCCAGTACTGAACTTATAATTCTCAATCCTGACGGCATTTCTTGAGCGTGTACTAGAAACTAGGAAACTGTAATCCTATACATCTCTAGGTACGGTTATTCTCCCTACTCCACAGAGAGGGAAATGGGAGTTCAGAGAGGTTCAATCAGAGCCATGGTCTTGTAGAACTACCAGGAACATCAGTCACTTTGTTCTCTTTGAAAATGGAACCACCTGGAGCACAGTGCCGCAGCCCTGGGTTAAATGAACCCCAGCCTTGTAGAGCTGGTAAATGGCCACAGCTGGAATCACATCAAAGACTACACAAGGCCCATGACCTAAGCATCCGTTCCAGAAGTCCAAGTCTGTGTGCAGATGCTGTGAGCCTTGTAGTAGTGACTAGCCAAGGAAGGATGCAGGGGGCCATCAAGTACCAGGCTCAATTCAAACCCAAGACAAGTACCCAGGGAGACTTTATTCATATGGACGTCCCTTCCTCCTCCTGAACTTCCTCACTTCTGGATGTGAATGTTAATTGGGATAACTTTAACTTTTATTCTTAAATGATTTGAAACAAAAAAAAAGTTCCATCAAGAATAAAGAATTTCTGTGAGACATTGAGATGGCTTACTGACTAAAAGCAAACACACACACACACACACACACACACACACACACACACACACACCAATAAAGAACATTAAAATAAAAAAACTCTGACCCCAGCTTAGACTACTAGCAATAGTGGAGAGGGTGCCTGAGCTGGCTTACCCTGGTAATCAGATGGGTGAGTACCCTAACTGTTATCATAGAGCCTTCATCCAGTAACTGATGGAAGCAGATGCAGAGATCTACAACCAAGCACCAGGCCAAGCTCCAGAAGTCCAGTTGAAGAGAGGGAAGAGGGATAATATGAGCAAGGGGGGTCAAGATCATGATGGGGAAATCTACAGAGACAACTGAACCAAGCTCATAGGAACTCACAAACTTTAGACCAACAACTGTGGAAACTTCATGGAACTGGACTAGACCCTCTGTCTACAGGAGACAGTTATGTAGCTGGGTCTGTTGGAGGGGCTCCTGACAGTGGGATCAGGATCTATCCCTGGTGCATGAGATGGCTTTTTGGAGCCCACTACCTATGGTTGGAGACCTTGCTCAGCCTTGATGCAGGGGGGAAGGGCTTAGTCCTGCCTCAACTGAATGTACCAGGCTCTGCTGACTCTCCATGAGAGGCCTTACCCTTTTGGAGAAGGGGATGGGGGATGGTTTGGGGTGGGGAGAGCAGGAGGAGGGATGAGAGGGGGATCTGTGGTTGGTATGTAAAATGAATAAAAAAAATTTTAATTAAAAATAAACACATCAATAAAAACAAATAAAAAACAAGAAACTCCCCCAATCCTATCTTGACTCACCACTTATTTTTTAGCATTTTTTAATTAAATTTTTAAATTTATTTTACATACCAACCATTTCCCCTCCCTCCTTTCTCCCGTTCCCTCCCTAACATTTTGCTGCATTCATAGATGCCCTCCATCCTTCTTCTCTCCCTCCCTCCTCCTCTCCCTTCAGGTATCATATTTAAACACACACACACACACACACACACACACACACACACACACGAATACACTTTCAAGTTTGAAGCAGCTCCACCCCAGATCCACTGAAGCTTGGAGTTGAGAGAGCACCCAACAAGCTCCAACAAGCTGTATTTTGACTGTTCACCAGGCGATTCCGATGCTTGCCTTTTTGCAAGCCACAATCCTATGGAGCACACATGGGGTAGTGGGGGAATTGCTCCATGAACTAGCTACTTCTTCCTCACAAAAGAGACATTGGGAAAGATTGGAAAGTGTAGCTTAGTGTCTCTCTGATTGATAATAACATAAATCAACCATTGCTGGGTTTCATTCCACTGAGCTGATTTAGATAAAGGGATGCTGTAGGCTCAGGTAAATGGTAACACTCAGTGTGATAATTAAAGATTAAATGTGACTTGCCAAGTTCATGTACTTAATACCTCTGAAAAATTTTTTTTTTGATTTTGGTTTTTCAAGACAGGGTTTCTCTGTATAGCCCTTGATGTCCTGGAACTCACTCTGTAAACCAGGCTGGCCTTGAACTTGGAGATGAAGGCAGCATTTGCTGCCATCACCGCCACCTGGCCTCTGAAAATTCTTAAAGCTTACAGCTCATACTCAGGACAGAAAACTCAGAAATACCACCATGACAAGGAAGCTGGGTAATATAATTAATGGGTGCAACAAATGGCATACGAGTGTAGGCAAAAGTTTTCTTGTCCTGACCTCCTGCTCCCAAATAACCACTTATATTAATTGTAAATGATCAGCCAATAGCTCAGGCTTGTTACTAGCTAACTCTTACATTTAAATTAACCCATATTTCTTATCTACACTTTGCCACGTGGCTTGGTACCTTTATCAGGATAGCATGCCCGTCTTGTTTCTCTCTGTGTTTGCTGGGGACTCCCCTGACTCTGCAATTCTTCTTCTAGCATTCTCTCTGTGTCACGCTGTCTTGTCCAATCTCTTCCTGCCCAGCTATTGACCAATCAGCTTTTTATTAACAATTTGAGCAATACATATTTACACTATAAAAAGATTGTTCCACGGCATATGACACATTCCCAAGGATGAAAGTTTGAAAAAAATCTCCCCATTCTAGAAAACAGCTTCATAAGGTCATTGACAAAATCATCATTCACACAAAACTCCATTAGTCTTCACAATCACAAAACTGCATCTCTCCCTTTAAATAAACCATTTGGGATTTTACAACCCAAGGAGTTAAGATTCGCTGAGGGGTGGGGTGAGGTGTGGGGGTGAAGTAGAGCTTGAATTTTTCTAATAGATTGATGGCATGGCTTCTAATAGTTGTTTATTTCTGCAGCCTGTGTTGGTATGAGCCATCCTAAAACAGGCTGTCCCTGGTTGTGTATACAGAGCAGGCAGGCATAAGCTTCTAAAGAAAGAACACGGGAAAGACTTCTCTGGACTGTGAAAGTGTGAGCACATTGCCATGAAGCAATCCTTTTAGGGAGGTTTCTTGGTAAAACGGCAAGTCCAATGACCAGGAACAGAATGTCAACACCTAGATGGTACTCTGATTTTCCTAACTCGAGCCTCAAGTAAATGGGAAAAGAAGAGGGAAGAGATGAAAGGAAATCATGGGGCCAGTAAGCTTTAGAAAGTTGAAAGTTTTCATGCTTATTCTAAAACAAAGAATTCCATAAAGGCAGCAATGGTGGCACACACCTTTAATCTCGGCTCTTAGGAGGTAGAGGCTGGAGAATCTCTGTGAGTTCAGACCAGCCTGGTCTACAGAGTGAGTTCCAGGACACTGAAACCCTTCTCAAAAAACCATTTTAAAAAAAAAGGAATTCCATCTCACAATATTCCAGACAACAAAAATGAGAGAGAGAGAGAGAGAGAGAGAGAGAGAGAGAG
>CABHPP010119414.1:20814-38945 GCA_902168425.1 Peromyscus attwateri | reverse complement strand
GAACTAGAGACCTGCGCTCTACTACACCAAATCCAGAGCTTCTCTATGTTGGGCCCCAGTAAGATCCTAAGAGCCCCATTGGGTGGTCACCTGTTCCTGGGATCCATGCTGAGAGCCCGCCACCCACTCCTGCTGACTTCTGTGCCAAAGCCCCCAGTAGCCACCTACTTCCTACCTGGGTTTCAGTTTCTGAATCATCAAACCGGTTGTGCTGGGAGGGCAGGGAGAGCAGCTGCCAGGTATGCCAGGCAGAAGCTGTCTGGCCGCTTTTCTCCTCTCCCCAGAGGGGGAGTGAAAAGGCCCAAACCCAGCAACCTCTCTGAACCCTGTGTTCTGGAACAGAACCTGGAAAATGATGAGGATGGAGCCCAGGCCTCTCCAGAGCCCGATGGGGGAGTCAGCACCAGGTCAGGGCCAGGTGGGGACCCACCCTGCATCCCAAGACCCGTGTCTCCCGCTCCTGTCTGCAGGAACCTGCCCAGTCCCCACCCCGCTGCACTCCTCTGTCCTATAAGGATTCCTAGCCCACCTTCCCTCACGGGATCTCCTGTCCAGCTGGGTCACCTCACCTTAGTGCCCAGTGCCTGCAGCTTACCATTGCGAGGCTTTTTAACTCGGCCTCCACCTTCCCTTTTTCATTTCTCTTAACACACACCCCACTCTATGATTTACTGTCAACCCCAACCTTGTCCCCTTTCGGGGCCCTCTGTCCTGCAGGGTTTAGCCTCAGTCCCTACACACAACCTCATTTTATCTTGACTCTATCCTCTTCTTTATCCCCCCTCCCCCCTCCCCATCCTTCTGTCCTTCAGGGATTCTGGGCACATGTCCATGCGTAGCTCTCAGTGGTCCTTCAGCACCATCAGCAGCACCACCCAGCGCTCCTACAATGCCTGCTGCAGGTGAGAGCCTCTCCCTTGGAGTTCAGCTTCTGTCTGCCAGCCAGCCCTGGCCCCCCACTGCCTCACCTCCTTGACTTGTGTCCATCTCTCTTGCCACCCAGCTGGACCCAACATCCTTTGATCCAGAAAAACAGACGGGTAGTTCTGGCCTCCTTTCTGCTCCTGCTGCTGGGGCTAGGTGAGTGTCCTGATGGCCTGTCTTCCCTCCCTCCTATGAGCAGGCTCTGTAGCCACTTGGCATTTTGGGCCTTCCTGTTACAACTGAACAACTGGGGCTCTGAGAGGATTAGCCTTAGGGTCCTGGTCATCTGTCCAGAGAGCACCAAGGGTGAGACTGGAACCTCATTCAGTGTCTTTTAAATTACTATTTCCTTTTTTAAAAAAAGTTTTTTAAGCCGGGCGGTGGTGGCGCACACCTTTAATCCCAGTACTGGGAGGCAGAGGCAGGCAGATCTCTGTGAGTTCGAGGCCAGCCTGGTACAGAGCGAGTTCCAGGAAAGGCGCAAAGCTACACAGAGAAACCCTGTCTTGGAAAAAAAAGAAAAAAAAGTTTTTTAAAGTTATTTTTAATATTTATTTTTTATGTATATGTACCATGTGCTTGCAGTCTCCAGTGAAGTCAGAAGAGGGAACTGGATGCCCTGGAACTGGAGTTGTAGAGGGTTGTGAGCCACTGTGTGGGTGCTAACCAAACCTGGGTCCTCTGCAAGAGCAGTAAGTGCTCTTAACTGAGCCATCTCTCCAGCTCCCCTACCCCTTTTAAGTTTTTTGAGACAGGGTTCATGTAACCCAAAAGTGAAGTATGTTCTTGAACGTTTGATCATCCTGCCCCTACCTCCCATATTCTGGGTTTACAGGTGTGCATCACTACGCCCAGCTTACTTTACTTTATTTATTTATGTATTTATGTATCTATCTATCTATCCATCTATCTATCTATTTTTTGTTTGTTTGTTTGTTTTGTTTTGTTTTGTTTTTGTTTTTCAAGACAGGGTTTCTCTGTGTAGCTTTGCGCCTTTCCTGGATCTCGCTCTGTAGACCAGGCTGGCCTTGAACTCACAGAGATCCGCCTGCCTCTGCCTCCCAAGTGCTGGGATTAAAGGTGTGTGCCACCACCACCCAGCTTTATTGTTTTTTTTTTAGACAGAGTTTGTCTGTGTAGACTCATGTGCCTCACCCCCCTCCCACACCCTACCCCACCTCCTCACTACTTATTACCTTTTTAAATTTAATCTGTTTAATCTACCATAGGACCAGAGAATGGAGAGGTAACAGCTTCCATTTATTCTGTGTTGACTACTGCCAGGTCCATTTCCCCCCACCTTACAGAGGTGGCAAGTAAGAGGCAGGGGCCAGAGCCTGTTCGTGAAGGCAGGCCCAGTGCTCAGGACACTGGTGTCCCTGAGGCCAAGCATCAGGCCTGCTTCTTCTTCTCTGGGGTATGTGATCTGACCAGGACCTTTTTCTACCTCACATTGTTCAGTAGGGAAACTGAGGCCCAGCACAGGCAGGTTTCACAGCAAGATATTTCTGACTTCTTTACGAGACAGAGATGCAAAGTCCCCAGAACATCCAGGGTTGAGATCAACAGGGGTCATAAGGAAGGACCAACTGTGGCTGCCACCCTGAGTCTCCTTCCCTTCCTTCTCCAGGAAGGTCAAAGGCCCCAGCCAGCTAGGTCTCCTGGCCAGAAATCCAATCTTCACCTCTAGGTGTCTGAGTGCAGGGGACAGAGCTGCCATTTGCCAGCGCCACTGCCGGCCAGGCACTGGTGACACCTACTGCCAGCTTCTCCTCAACCCAGCAAAGCCAAGCATTGGTAGCGTCCTGATTTTGGAAGTAAGGACACAGGCTCGCGCTGGAGAGGGGCTTCCTCAGGTTGCAGCTGGGAGGAAGATGAGCTGGGATTTAGACCCACACCTGTGACTGCCAAGGCTCATAGAGATCACCAGAGAGCCACCAAGGGCTCTAGGGAATTAGAAAAAGATGTTTACTCTAACAGCAGAACCTGCAGCCCTAAGCTCGGTCAGGGAGTGAGTGTGAACCTCCTTCTGAGGTGTTCTTGGTAAAACATGATGTCTACAAAAGTCCTGGGTGGGGGCTGGAGAGATGGCTCAGAGGTTAAGAGCACTGGCTGCTCTTCCAGAGGTCCTGAGTTCAATTCTCAGCAACCACATGGCTCACAACCATCTGTAATGAGATCTGGTGCCCTCTTCCGACATACAGGCATGTGTGAAAGCAGAATACTGTATATATTAAAAAAAAAAAAAAAAGTCCATGGTGGCCCCACAGACCCCCTGGCTCCACCCTACCCCAAGAGTCCTCGAGGACAGATATGAAAAGTAGGTCCAGGTATGACCTGTCCACCAAAGGCCACATCCCTGCCTGGGACAGCAGGCCATCCCAGACTTCTCCAGCCCAGGTTCTTCTTCTTCAGTCTCATCAAGTGCTGGTGGTTCTTATAAAGCCTCGGGTTCCCTCCAGACTCTGAGTTCTCTCCTGAATTCTTTCTCTGCCTGGATGATGGCCATGGCGACAGCTTTTCCTGTGTCCCACTGGGCCGTGGTTTAGTTCATCAAGGCATCGCATAGAATGCTTAGCTCGGGGCCTGGAAGTGCTGTTACTCCTCCCTGGACTGACTGGAGGCAGCTGCTTCAAGCTCCCACAGACCTCTTCCTGCACGTGGATCATAGCTTTCAGGATCTTGTTGGTCCCTCCAGTAAGAAGGGCCATGAGACAAGGATCTGTCTGCTTTTCTGTTACATTTATTTTTCATTTGTGTGTATGTGGGGGCTGAAGGAGGAGCATGCATGCCACAGCCCAAGTCGGGTCAGAGAATTATTGCAAGATTCAGTTCTCTGCTTCCACCATGTGGGTCCAAGGGATTGAAGTCAAGTAGCTGGGCTTTATGGCAAGCTCCCCTACCCATTGAGCCACCTTGCTGTCGTCCCCCATCTGCCTTTTTTCTTTTCTTTTCTTTTTTTTTTTTTTCTGGAGGAAACAGGGTCTCTTTGTGTAGCCCCAGTTGTCCTGGATCTCACTCTGTAGACCAGCTTGGTCTCACAGAGATCTGTCTGCCTCTGCCTCCTGAGTACTGGGATTAAAGGTGTGCACTACCATGCCAGGCCCCTATCTGCCTTTTATGGTGGAATTCTTGGTACCAGGCATGCAGAGGGTGTTCGGTAAGTGTTTGTTGAGTGACTGAAAGGTCACACCAAACAGCAGTAGAAACTCCAATTTCATAGCTATTTCGCAGGGCCTGCCAAGTAGGCCGCCCTGAAAACACAGCTTGGTGAGCATCCTGGGGAGGTATGCTGCCCAGTGGACAGCAGTTTAGGTGGGCGATGCATCAGGTGGGAGCCGGGCTGAGAGTCAGGTGTGGAAGATCCTGCCCTCACTCCGCCTGTCCTTCCCCTCCACGACCCCATGTGTGTGCAGTGCTTATCCTGGTCGGCGTGGGACTGGAGGTGGCCCCCTCTCCAGGTGAGCGCCCCTCCTGCCTGGGTCCTCGGCAAACCCTCCCAACTCCCAGCACGAATCAGCCACCTTCCAGGAGAGAGGGAGGCCTTCCCAGGCAGCCATTGCCCCAGGAACCCCCAGTCCCGAGCTGTCCGTTTCTTCCCACCACAGGTGTCTCCAGCGCCATCTTCTTCGTGCCAGGCGTCCTGCTGTTAGTCCCGGGAGGTGAGAGTGGCGTGAGGTGGGGCGGGGCATGGGTGGGGAGGGGCCAGGCCCCCTCTCCGACAGACGCCGCCCCCCCCCCCCCCCCCCCCCCCCCGCAGTCTACCACGTGATCTTCATCTACTGTGCTGTCAAGGGCCACCGGGGCTTCCAATTCTTCTACCTGCCCTACTTTGAGAAGTGAGCTGCAGCTGGCCAATGGGATGCCAGAGATCCAAGGCCTCAGGCCACCTCCACATGTCCACAGGGCGGACCTCCAACCTACGCCCAGTTCTGTCCCTTTCGCCTGGAAGGAAAAGGCCCTCTGGGACCCTCACGACCACCAGCCCCCTCTGGATTTGCTCAGGAAGTTTGGGGCATGCCAGCCTGGGGATGTTGCCCCTTAACCTGATGTGTGCCTTAGGTTATTCCTGGGTCCTGGAATCCTGGGTTGGTGTAATTTTGTGATAATAAAAGTGTAATTATTCCCAGCAGGGACAGTCACTTTTCTGTCCCACCAGGCCTGGCCCAGCCCACTAACAACCACAGCTCTCTCCTACAAAGGTTTAGTAAAGGACTCAGCTGGGGCTGTGGCGGACCACCAACCTCTCACGGCATCTAGGACAACCTGGTGATCTCAGCTGTGCCCAAGGTCACCATCATGTCCAGGGCAGAGCTGGATGAAGAAGTGGTCCCAGCCTCCCTGCCTTCAACCCTGAGGAGATTCAACTGTCTTCATCTGTGTAACAGACCAGCACCTGTCCTGGTGGCCTTATCAAAGGGCACTGAGAGATGACGCAGGCCTGGGGTCTGGAGGCTGGTATCCTGGTTCCAGCCGGGCTCTAGGGCCCTAGGCCATCTCTAAATGTGGGTCATGTGGGACAGCAGTGCTCCTCCACCCACTGCCCTACTTCCTAGGCCTAGAGATTGGGAGCACAGCAGAGCAGAGGTGTGGGAGCACAGCTTCTCAGCAGAGCACCACAGTGACAAGGAGACCTTTAGAGCCACCAAATGTTTGAAACACCCACCATCTTAGATTTTTGGAAAATCTGGGCCTCTAATAATGTCTGAAACTTAAACAAACAAAAACTCCCAAACTCTGTAAGGAAATCTGAGTTCACGGTAGTTCTCACGAAACAAGCTGTGCCAAACACTTCCCCAAATCAAGTCTCGGAATCCTTACTGCCTCAGTCCCATTTCATAGATGAGAAGCCCAAGGCCCCCAGTTTACAAGTGAGGACCAACTCACCAAGGACAAAAACACAACCCAAGCCCCTTCTAACACTCAGGTAGAGGGGAAAAAAAATGGATCAAGGATGGTGTCCTCTGCAGGCCACCAAAAGACTAGCTGAGTGGGTGTGCCATCTTCCAGACTAAAGCATGAGTGTCCACACAACAGGATGCTGCACACCTGAGTCCATGCCTTTATTGAAGGAGTGGACACCTACTCTCTTTTGTTTTTCACGACAGGGTTTCTCTGTGTAGCCCTGGCTGTCCTGGATCTTGCTCTGTAGACCAGGCTGGCCTCGAATTCACAGAGATCCGCCTGGCTCTCCCTCTCGAGTGCTGGGATTAAAGGCGTGCGCCACCACCGCCTGACTTGGACATCTAATCTTTTGACCGTCTCCTCTCCTGACCCACCCAGACCTTCCGCCCTCAGACCTCCAGTCAGAACACCTTAAGTAACTTGCCACTCTGCAACTAGCCGAGCCAAGGACTGATGCAGTTATACAATAAAGGTCTAGAGAGATAGCCAAGCGTTGAGGTACTTGCTGCCAAGCCTGGCAGCCCGAGTTCACTCCCTGGGACCCACAAGATGGAAAGAGGACGGACTCCCACAAGCTCTTTTCTGACCTCTGCATATGCTCCTTGGGATGCACGCACGCATGCTCGCACACAGTAAACAGAGAACTGAGGGGCTGGGAGATGGAGCCGTAGGAGAGCACTTGCTGTGCAGCTGTGAGGATCTGAGTCAGAATCTGGAACATACATAAAGCCAGATGCAGTAGTGGATGTGTCAGCCCAGCTCCTATAGAGAAGGGGTGTGGAGGCAGGAGAATCCCTGGAAGCTTGCAGGCCTGGTATCTGAAGTTCCAAGACAGCAAGAGCTGCACCTTTCTCAAAGTGGAAGGTGACGACCAGCTGAGGTTTTCTTCTGATCTCTACGTCTGTGCTATGGCATCCTCATGCCCCACGCCCAGATTTTTTTAATTTTAGATTTATTACTTTTTTAAAAATTTCATGTGACTGAGTGTTTTGCCTGCATGCATGTCTGTGGACCACATGTATGCCTAGTGCCCATGGAGGTAGTGAACCTCCATGTGGATACCAGGAATTAAACCCAGGTCGTTTGCAAGAACCACTGCACCAACTCTCCAACCTGATTTGTTTTTTAACTAGCAAGTGAGAAAGACAAAATCCAAGCCCACAGTTTGTATTATCAGCACACTCACACAGTTGCAGTCCAATAATCACAACGAGAACAAAGAAAGCAAAGGAAAACTTCAAAACTGTTCACTGAAGCTGGCAAGATGGCTCATTGGGTAAAAGCACTATTACACATTCCTAACAGCTTGCATCCAGTCCCCAGATCTACTGCTGAAAGACAGACTGACCCCCCAGAATTGTCCTCCATATATGCACCCTGGCAGGCACTCACTTGTACTCACAAACAATAATAATGGTTTTTTTAAAGATAGTTTCTCTGTGTACCTTGACTGGCCTGGAGCTTGCTACGTAGACCAGGTTGGCCTTGAATTCACAGAGATCTACCTGCCTCTGTCTCCCCAGGGCTGGGATTAAAGATATGTACCACCATGGCTTAAAAAAAAAAAATTATTAAGTGAGTAGACTCAACTGCGATTCCATTCTTTGACCTGGTATGCATCACTTAAAATTGTATTGTAACCAATGAGCTTTCTTCTTTTGTTAAAATTACATTACTTATTTGGGAGTAGAGGTTCACACATGCAACATGCCGTGTGAACAGGTCAGAGGACAACTGTGCAAGTCGGTTCTCTCCTTCCGCATGTGGATCCTAGGGCCCGAACTCCCTCTTCAGACTTGGCACCTTCACCTCCTGAGCCGTCTCACTGGGCCTTCTTTTTCATTCTTGCCTTTTTTAGTGAGGCACTCAAGCCCAGGACCTTGCCAGTGCTTGGCAGGCACTGTGCCATTAAGTCACACTCCAGCCCAGAGCTTCCTTTTATTGGTTAACCAATCTAACCCAGATGGCGCTGGCCACGACACTTCTCAAAGAATGTTGGAGACCTAAACTCTAGGCACTGTAAACAGTGTTTCTTTATCGTGACGCAGGCTGACAGGAGGCATATACTTTCTCAGAGGCTGTGGGTGGCTGGTGCACGCCTTTACTCCCAGCATTTGGGGGCGGGACAGAGGCAAAGAGGGTCTCTGTGAGTTCCAGGCCAGCCAGGCTACCTGGTCTCAAAGGAGAAAGAAAAAAAAAAAGCTTTTCCCCAGACTTCTAGTGTAAATCAAAATTCTTCATTTTCCTCCTTGCCTCCTCTGTTTAATTTTTGAATGGTATATTCTGTGTCTGTTATCTTCCAGGCTAACCTTAAGTGAAGTCCACCGTCAATAAGTAACTTTATCCTTCTCTCTGACCCCTGTAGAAAAGGCCCAAGTCATATCTTCCCTTTATGTTATTTTTGTCTCTACAGAAACTTTTTTCCACTCATGGCCATGACCAACCTCAGCATGGCTCTTTCTCACACACTTGAGTCCTCTTTTCTGGGTTGTAAGTAGGCGATTCATACCTTCCCCCTTGGACTCAAATGGGTGTCCGTCACTGCTGAGTGCGAGAGCCCAGGCCCGCAAGCCTCAATTCAGGACTGAATCCCTCAGTGTCAGCTCCCCCAAGGCCCCACATTGAGCTCCCCAAGCTTTGGAGACCTCAGAGCAGCCCCTCCTTTCCAGTTCTTTCGTTGTTGGACCGTCAAACCCTCTTTCCTTGGCCTCCTCTACTGAGATGACTAGCATGTCCTGCCACACCCAGATTCACGTTCACTTTTCATTCATGACAGAGGGCGGTGGGGGGGGCAGGTTGACAGAGCATGCGCATGCCAAAGAACAACTTTGTGAAGTTGGTTCTCTTCTTCCATCATGTGAATATTTATTTGTTTGTTTATTTATTTATTTATTTATTTATTTATAATTTTGGGTTTTTGAGACAAGGTTTCTCTGTGTAGTCCTGGCTGTCTTGGAACTCACTATTGTAGACCAGGCTGGCCTCGAACTCATAGAGATCCACCTGCCTCTGCCTCTGCCTCTGCCTCTGCCTCCCAAATGCTAGGATTAAAGGAAGGCACCACCACTGCCCAGCCCTCAAGGATCCAATTCAGGCTTGATGGCAAGAGCTTTTATCTCCTGAGCCATTTTACCTGGCCCAAGTTCATTTTTCAAAGCAGCACTTTATACACATAAGTAGCGGGAAATGATCTGGTCACCCTCTCAATCTACCATGTCCTAGGAATTCCCCCACAGCACACTATGCCTGATTTATTGGAACGCAGCCAATGCTGGGGAACTAACTCCCTATCGCTCCAGGATCTGGAGAGATTCGAATCTTGTGCTCTATTGAGAACTGCAACCAGCTGCGATTTTTCCCTCCATGGCTTGGGAGCGGGAGAAAAAGACGGCACGGCAGGCCCCGGAGTCGGTCGGGTGCGGTCACGGTGGAAGCAGCCTACAGTTGGGGAGGATCTCTCCATCCTGGGGAAGGGTGTGGTCGTCTGGTTCCTGCCTGTATCTGGGCCTCAGGGGCAGTAGGTTGTCCCTGCAGGTGCCTCAGCCAGTAGATAGCATCATTACAAATTCTGCAGGAGAGACAGGTCGGGGAAGGCCAACCCAGGTCAGGGATGGAGGAGGTTCAAAGTGCTAGAGGCATGGGAGAGGCGTCTGCGAGGGTGACTCACCATCGAAGTCTATGGTGCCATCCCCATTGAGGTCCATCTCCCGCAGCATCTCATCCAGCTCAGTGCCCTCTAGTGGCTCCCCGAGCAGAGCTGGCGCTGCCTGCCGGAGCTCTGCCACTGTGATCCGTCCATCCCTGTCCTTGTCAAACTGTCAAGACAGAGAGTCGGAGCAGGGCTCCTACCCACGTTGTCTCCCTAAGTGGCTCTTCTTGTTTTCTTTCTTTCTTTTTTTATTTGAGATAGGGTCTCACTATGTCATCCTGCCCAGGCTGGTCTCAAATTCACAGTTTCTCTTGCCTCTGCCTCCCAAGTGCTGGGATTAAAAGCGTGGGCCCACATGCTTGGCCTTCTTGGGTTGCTTTAGTTGGTTGGTTTACATTGTTGAGACAGTGTCACATGAAGACCTGGCTGGCCTCAAACTCACTATGTAGCGGAGTATAGCCTTGAACTCCTTCGCCTCCTGCCTTCGCCATCTCCCAAGTCTTTGGATTACATGCCCTGGTTTTGTTTGTTGCTAAGGATTGAACCCAGGGCTTTGTGCACACTAAGTATTCACTTTACCAACTGACCTACACCCTGTTCTTGGCTCTGCTCCTGCCATTGCCTGATCCAGGGCAATGATGCTTCCCACCGAGTATCTTAACCCTTCCCATCCTCAGGAGTCAGGACTGCCTCCTAGAGCAGGATTCTCTGATCGAAGACCTTATGGGAATAAGCCAAGCCCTCTCTACCTGTCCCCAGACCCTAGTCTTGCCTCTCTGGGTCTCCTGAAGGTTCTCAATAAGGATGAAGTCCATGCTTGCCGCCACATGCACTCCTTACCTCTCGGAAGGCGATGCGGAGCTCTCGTACACCCAACATGTGAGCTGTCTCCTCCCTCAGCTTTGGGCTTATCAGCTCCACAAACTCTTCAAAATCCACAAAGCCACCCACTGTGGACCCAAGCAGAGCGTCACAATCTACTCTGTGAGATGCTACATTCTCTGTCTTCCCACCAGGGCTCTGAGCTCAGGCAGGCTCATCTAGGTCCTTGCTCAAAGAGGGGTTTCTTGGCTATTGTGGGGGTCAGGGATGCTCCTGTTCTCCATGAAGCCCCAGTGGGACAGAAAGAGACCTGGCTTCAGAGAAGGCAGCCCAAGTTCAAATCCTGTTGCTGTTTGAGGTCTTGGGTGGCTTACCAACCCTCTTGTTCTCACCCTGGGATGGGCCTGGAAGAAGGTACTCCACAGAGCGGTGCTCTAGCTGAGTAGAGCTAAGCAGGAAGCTCTAAATTGTTGTGAGATATTTGTACACTGTGAATATGTGTCACTGTGATTGGTTTAATAAAGAGATAAATGGCCAATAGCTAGGCAGGAAGAGGTTAGGTGGGACTTCCAGGGACTCTGGGAAAAAGAAAGGCAGAGTCACCAGTCAGACACAGAAGCATCATGGACAGTATGGAGAGATGAGATAACGAGCCACATGACAGAACATAGATAATACATAGATAATAGATAATTATAATAAATGGGTTAATTTAAGTTATAAGGGCTGGTGGGACAAGCCTAAGCTAAGACCACACTTTCGCAATTAATAATAAGTCTTTGTGCCATTATTTAGGGCTGGCAGTGGAAAAGAAAGCCATCTACACACTAAATACCTTCTAAAAGCACTGTCATGCCATTGTCAGACCCTCAGTTCTAAAATGTCATTAGTCCCCTACAACTCCAAGGGACAAGTAAGAACTTTAGGGGAAAAGAGATGCATGACCCTAGAATGTGCATTGTGCTTTTTGAGGCATGGTCTCTGTTCAGTCTTCACTGGCCTGGAGCTCACTATGTAGACCAGGCTGGCCTTGAACTCACAGAGATCCTCCTGCCTCTGCTTCCCCAGAGGCATTATTAAAGGCATGTGCCACCATGCCTGGCTCTGGTTAATTTTTTTGTGTGTCAACTTGACATAAGCTAGGGTCATTTAGGAAGAAAAATTTCAATTGAGGAAATGCCTCCCTCAGAGTGGCCCATAGGCAAGTCTGTGGGACATTTGCTTGATTAATGATTGATGTGAGAGGGCCCAGTCCATCATGAGTGGCACCAGTCCTGGGAAGGTGGGCCTGGGAGGTATAAGAAAGGTAGCTGAACAGGTGCCTGGAGAGCGAGCCAGTCAGCAGCATTTCTCCATGGCTTCTGTTTCAGTTCCTGCCTCCAGGTTCCTGACTTGAGTTCCTGCTCTGACTTCCCTCAACGATAGATTGTAAGTTGTAATACAAATAAACCCTTTTCTCTCCAAGTTGCTTTTGGTCATGGTATTGATCACCGCAATAGAAAGCAAGCCAGGATGTGTACATCGATGGCAAATCCCATGCTCATTTTGGAAGTTGTTGTAAAATGAAAGAAAGAACCAAGAGCAGCAGATGGCTCCAAGGAATAAAGATGCCCGTCACCAAACCTGATGACCTGAGTTTGCGTAGCTCTCTGGGACCCACGTGATAGAAGAACTCACTCCCGACAGCTCTGTTCTGACCTCCAAATGCACACTATGGCACACACATCCCCCACTAATCATAACTAAAATTAAAAATCACATGACTGTGGCCCGCCCACCCTCTAGGTAACCGGGTTGGCTCCCAAACCAATCACCCAGCAGGGCTCCATCACTGACTGCGCATCTTCACGTGCTGTGACACTTCTAAGAGTTCCATCTCCGTGGGCATGTAGCCCAGCGTCCGCATGCAGTCACCTAGCTCCCGGTAGCCGATGTAGCCATCCTGGTCAGTGTCAAACTCCTCAAAGGCAGCCTGAAGCTCTGTAGGGTTAGCAGAAGTCAGACCAGGAAACCAGACCCAGGGTTACCTTCCACCTCCCAGCAACAGTGAGACACACTCACCCTCCAACTCCTCAGGGCCCAGTTCACGATCCTGTAGAGGAATAAGCCAACATTTCCCCGTTTGCCACAGCTCCTCCAACCCCTCCAAGTGCACTGTGCAGGGCTGGCCCCACCAAAGCAGCTGAAAGACGGCTAAAATCCAGCCGGGCAGTGGTGGCGCACACCTTTGATCCCAGTACTTGGGAGGTAGAGCCAGGCAATCTCTGTGAGTTTGAGGCCAGCCTGGTCTACAGAGCAAGATCCAGGACAGGCTCCAAAACTACACAGAGAAACCGTATCTCAAACAACAACAACAAAACAAACAGCTAAAATCCTACAGAGAAACCTTTTCCCCATCCTCTTGGAGCTTCAGATGAATTCTCCAAGACGCCTGGTGTGAGGACTTCTGGCCACTATACCAGCAGGCTCAAAGCCAACCTTGTCCTGCATTGCCTGCCCCCCACCCCCGGTCTGGGGTACAAGAAGCCACCACTCTGCCCTGTCCTGTCTTTCCCAATCTGGCACAAACAGCAGGAGGCCTGGACATGTAGGGATAAAGATAAGGAAAGTTAGCCTCAATCCCCCACCCCTAGACCACCTGACCTTTCCAAAGATGCGGTTGAGCAGGGGCCCATAAGTCCTTTGGGCAGCGTCCTGCTGGGGGTCAGGACGATGTCGGTGGGACTGTCGGTGAGAGGCTTGCCCAGGCAGTGCTGAGGATGGCTCATCCTGCCCCGCTCTGGTCTTTGGGGGGTTCTTGCTGCTTCCTGAGGCTTCAGAGCCCTGGCCAGAGGACTGCTTTCCAGAACTGGCCTTCTGAGACCCTGGCTGCAGCCTCTCCTTCTTGCTTCTTCTTCTGGTCAAGGTGGAGCCCTCAGCAGCACTCCCAGGAGATACAACTCCTTCGGGGGTCTTCTGGGGGTCAGGAACCAGCTGTGAGCCATGCTCTGTTGCCATGTGGAGGATAACAGGACTCAGCGATGCAGCTCCCTGGAGTGCCCTTGGTTCTCAGGGCCCAGAAAGCTGCTTATAGCCCCCCAGGCTTGAGTTGATCACCTGGGATCCACAGTGAGGGGGATTAGGGTAAATGAGTCAGGCAGCCAGCCTAATCCCTGCCCTCTGCCCCAGGGTGGCCTGGCAGCACCAGATGGGTCTTGAAAACTGTTCTCAGGAGTGAGGGTACCAGGACACAGCAGCTGCAGTGAGCTCATACTTAAGCTCAGCCACTTATCTAGTAGAAGCAGCAAATTCATCCTTCCAAGTCTCAGTTTACCCATCTGTGAAATGGGGGCACACTGCTGCAGAGTTAAGCACTCATCCCAGAGTGTGACATGGCTGAACTTAATGTAGCAAAGGCCCCTTTGGCAGGAGGAGCAATACTGGAAAAGGCTGAGAGTTGTCACCTTGGGTCCCCCATGGAGTGACATCCTAGTTGGGGCAGAGGGCGTATGGGACTTTAGAAAAGAGGCCTTGGGTGCTGACAGAGGCGTGGGGATGACACAGCATGCCCTGGGCCTTAGGCGCTCCTGCAAAGGGTCTCTATTATCTAACCTTGGTGGGATGGGGGGCCCTGGCTGCTGACTTAGCCCTATGGGGCCACGGTTAGGGTTTCCCAGAGAGCAGACCCATGAATGATTGATGCTCTCTCAGCTTGGGTTTCCTGCCTGTCCGCCTTCATATCGCCACTGGGCGCCATGCGGCAGGCCCCATCGTGGGGCTGGTTGGTGGCTGGACCTTGGGCAAGCAGGCAGCACCCTGCTCCTTCTACCCGGCCTGCACCTCCCAGGTAAGCCAGGCAATGCTACAGGCCCTGAGGGAGGGGCATCCAGGCTCTGAGGCCAGCAGAGCTAGAGCTCATAGAGGAGACTCTGCCAAGCAAGAAAGAGGTGGAGGTGGGGAGCCGTGGGGATAGTGGCTACGACCATGGGTCCAGGTGTGATCCAGGCATGTTCCATAGGTAGCTGGTAGCCAGTCCCTCTCCACCCTCAAAGGGATGCTTTCTTCCCTCCACCAGCTGGGGGAGGTAGAGTAAGGACAGCAAAGGCGCTTGGGACTCCTGCCTGGGTGTGTGTCCCTTCCCCACTTCATTGTGAACATCCTGGGGAGTCCACCGCCTCCTCTACACAGCAGTCCACTGCTCCTCTACACAGCAGCCCACTGCTCCTCTACACAGCAGCCCACCACCTCCTCTACACAGCAGCCCACTGCTCCTCTACACAGCAGCCCACTGCTCCTCTACACAGCAGCCCACCGCCTCCTCTACACAGCAGCCCACTGCTCCTCTACACAGCAGCCCACTGCTCCTCTATACAGCAGCCCACTGCTCCTCTACACAGCAGTCCACTGCTCCTCCACACAGCAGTCCACTGCTCCTCTACACAGCAGTCCACTGCTCCTCCACACAGCAGTCCACTGCTCCTCTACACAGCAGCCCACCACCTCCTCTACACAGCAGTCCACTGTTCCTCTATACAGCAGCCCACTGCTCCTCTACACAGCAGTCCACTGCTCCTCCACACAGCAGCCCACTGCTCCTCTACACAGCAGCCCACTGCTCCTCCACACAGCA
The DNA here is from genome assembly GCA_902168425.1 of Peromyscus attwateri. Taxonomy (NCBI): domain Eukaryota; kingdom Metazoa; phylum Chordata; class Mammalia; order Rodentia; family Cricetidae; genus Peromyscus; species Peromyscus attwateri. Next base: position 24,036 of record CABHPP010119414.1, on the reverse strand, counting down.
GCTCAAAGGGACAAACGGCTCCTCTATCAAACCCTGAGTTGCAGGAAAGGTACACAGGTGCCATCGCCAGACCCGGAAGAGTCCCAGGCTGCTCTCAGGACCCTCCCAGCCAGCCTGCCAGGCCAGGAGGCTCAGACCTCCCCTGGCATCCTGAGGAGGGTACTATTGGAGCTTTCCCTCCTGGAATTGTAAATATTGGAAACCCCAGAATATCAGGATCTTGTGAAGGGATAATCCTGTGGTTTTCTTTCTTTTCCCTTCTTCCTGTTTTGGGATAATGTCTCATGTATCCCAGGCTGGCTTCAAAAGCCCAGCTATCAAAGGCTAGCCTTGAGCTCCTGACCCTCTTGCTGCACTCCCCAAAGCTGAAGTTTCAGATGTGCACCAGTTGTTGCTCTTGTTTGAGAGAGGGTTTTAAAACCCTGTGGTCTAGGCTGACCTTGAACCTATGGCAATTCCCCTGCCTCCACCTCCCAAGTACTGATATTCCCAACATTGCTACCTTTAAATGGTTTTCAACCCTGTCTTCTGGAAAACTGGGGGGGGGGAGTGCCCCCACACCTTTAATTCAGAGCACCCCCTCTCCGTTCACGTAGCTAGTCCAATCTAGAACTTTATCTTAAAACAAGACTTGAAACTGTGGGGAAAAGAGCTGAAGTTGGGCATGATGGTGCACTCCTTATAATTCCCACACTCAGGAAGCAGAGGCAGGAGCATCATTTAAACTTTTGAGACCAGCCTGGTCTACATAGTGACACCATCTCAAGGAAACAAGAGGCAGGGGCAGGGGATGTGACTAAGTTGGTAGAATGCTTCCCAGGTATGCACAAGGCCTCGGGTTCAATCCTCTCAGTACTGCAGAAGCTGAACATAGTGGTCCACGGCTGTAATCCCAGCACAGGGGAGGTGAATATGGGGGGCCCAGGAGTTCAAGGCCATCCTCTGCTCTGTAATGAGCCTGAGGCTAGTTTGAGCTACAAGAGATCTTGTCTCAAAAATGTAAAAACTGGGCAGGCTGGAGAGATGAGATGACTCAGCTGTTAAAGTATTTGTTGCTCTTGCAGAGGAACCAGGTTCAGGTCCCAGCACTTACATGGTAGCTCTCAACTATCATGTAACTCCAGTTCTAGGGGATCCAACACCCCTTTCTGGGCTCCACAGGTACCAGCACACACAACGTGCATATATATACATGCAGACAAACACTCATACCCATAAAATAATTTTTTTTGAGATACTCTCATTATGTAGTCCTTGGCTGGCCTGGAACTTGCTATGTAGACTAGGCTAGCCCTAAACTCAGACTCCACTGCTTCTGTGTGTCCTAAGTGCAGGAATTAAAGGCATTTGCCACCATGCCTGCCTGCACCCCCCAAAAAAATCTTAAAAAAAAAAAAAAAAAAATGCTGAGCAGCGGTGGCACACGCCTTTAATCCCAGCACTCGGGAGGTAGAGCCAGGCGGATCTCTATGAGTTCAAGGCCAGCCTGATCTACAGAGTGAGATCCAGGACAGGCACCAAAACTACACAGAGAAACCCTGTCTCAAAAAAACAAAAAACTAACAAACAAACAAAGACTCAAAGCTGGCATGGTGGTACATATTGGTAACCCCAGCATTTAAAAGACTAAGACAGAAGGATGGCCTTAAGTTTGAGGCAATCCTGATCTACATAGTAAGTGCCAGGCCAGCCAGAGTTCCACAGCATGAACCTGTCTCAAGACAATATTTAACAGTCTCCACAATAAACTTGAAATCCTCTGGTTTAGTCCACTTAGGCACGTGGATTCCATGTGGCAAGATGGTTAAGTCTAGTTTGAGTTGCCAACCATATCTGTAACCTTCACCAAGTCACAGAGTTAGTGGACAGTCTTCTCCAAACTGGTAAAATTGACTATCAGGGGACCACATGAGGTTATCTATTTAAGAGCCTGGCACAGGCTAATCACTGGCCCAGAGAGGAACAGTGGCTGGTCTGAGGCGCACAGCACCATCTCTCTCTCATACCAAGCCATCACACATTTGTTGATTCAGCAGACTGGCAGTCCATGTCCAGCGCTACTCTGAGGACCCAGAATGGACACTGCCATGGAAGCCAACCTGGGCGCTGCTGGCCACGGTCCCCGCACAGAGCTCGATGACGAGGACTACTACCCTCAGGGCAGCTGGGACACAGTCTTTCTGGTAGCCTTACTGCTGCTGGGACTGCCAGCCAATGGGCTGATGGCATGGCTGGCTGGCTCGCAGGCCCGGCATGGGGCTGGCACGAGACTGGCCCTGCTCCTGCTCAGCCTGGCCCTCTCTGACTTCTTATTCCTGGCAGCAGCGACTTTCCAAATCCTGGAGATCCAGCATGGAGGGCACTGGCCATTGGGCACGGCCGCCTGCCGCTTCTACTACTTCCTATGGGGTGTGTCCTACTCCTCCGGCCTCTTCCTATTGACAGCCCTCAGCCTGGACCGATGCTTGCTGGCGCTGTGCCCACGCTGGTACCCAGGGCGCCGCCCAGCCCGCCTGCCCCTCTGGGTGTGCTCTGGGGTCTGGGTGCTGGCCACACTCTTCAGTGTGCCCTGGTTGGTCTTCCCCGAGGCTGCTGTCTGGTGGTACGACCTGGTCATCTGCCTGGATTTCTGGGACAGCGAGGAGCTACCTCTGCGGATGCTTGAGATCTTGGGGGGCTTCCTGCCCTTCCTCTTGCTGCTGGTCTGCCATGTGCTTACCCAAGCCACTGCCTGCAGGACCTGTTGTGGGCACCAGCCTAGGCCTATGGCCTGCCACGGCTTTGCCCGTGTGGCCAAAACCATTCTGTCAGCCTATGTTGTTCTGAGGCTGCCCTACCAGCTCGCACAGTTGCTCTATCTGGCTTTCTTATGGGATGTCTACCCTGGGTACCTGCTCTGGGAAGCCCTGGTCTATTCTGACTACCTGATCCTGCTCAACAGCTGCCTGAGCCCCTTCCTGTGCCTGGCAGCCAGTGCTGATCTCCGGGCCCTGCTGCGTGCTGTGCTCTCGTCCTTTGCAGCTGCTGCCTGTGAGGAACGGCCTGGTAGCTTCACACCAGCCGAGCCACAGACCCAGCTGGCCTCTGTGGGCTTGACTCTGCCAGAACCAACAGCTGAAGGCCAGTCACGGTTGGATCCCTTGGTCCAGCCTCAGATGAATCCCTCTGTCCAGCTACAGTCAGATTCTGTGGTCCCGCCTGAGGTGAGCCCCTCAGTCCAGC
>CABHPP010119414.1:0-20804 GCA_902168425.1 Peromyscus attwateri | reverse complement strand
GAGCCCCTCAGTCCAGCCACAGTCAGATTCTGTGGTCCCGCCTGAGGCGGACTCCCTGATCCAGCCACCACTGGATCCTGTAGTTCAACTTGCGGTGAACCCTTTTACCCAGTCGCAGTTGGATCCCGTGGCTCAACCTCAAGTGAACTCTTCAGCCCAACCACAGCCAAATTCTGTGGTCGAGACTCAAGTGGACTCCCTGACCCAGCCACAGTTGGATCCCGTGGCCCAGCCACAGTCAAGCACGGAGGCCCAGACCCCTGCCTGTGGGGTTGAGTCAGCCTCTAATCCCGGTGAGGAAAGGTCCCCCAGCCCATCCCCAGATCCCACTCCTGGGGCCCCTGAGAACCTAGACAGACCAGCTGTCCCTGAGGAAGAAAGCCCTAGCAGTGTCCCGCCAAAAGAGGCCCCCAGCACTGGCCCTACTTGAGTGACCGGGAAGCCCAGGCCTGCCAGGGCAGTAGAAGAGTCAGAGAGAGAGCCAATGAAGCAGCTAGGCAGAGAGGTGGCAGCATGAAGAAACGCAGCAGGAAAAACCCCATTGATTCCCTTGAGCCTGCCGGGAGGGCCAAGGAGAAGTGAAACCAGTTAGCCGAAAGTCCCAGCCAGGGTGCTGTGAGTGTCTCCTCCCTGGTCTCACCAGGCTTTCCCATTACTACCCCAAACACACACAGCCACCCAACATCCTTGAGCCGCTGAGGATGGTCCTGCTGGGTTCTAGCCCCCAGTGCCCCCAGGGCCCCCAGTCCATGCTTTCCCCTTTATTGCCTCCATCCTGGTGGAGGAAGACAGCAGGGAGTACTTCCTCTGGGCTTGATCTGATGGCCCTCTAAGCCTTCCCTCACTTTCCCCATTCCTGTCTGGTTCTCTGGCTTGGGCACCAAATAGAAAAGTTCCAGTAGAGAGGGGAGGCGTCCAGGAGCCCACAGCCTAAAGCAGGGGCCAGCTGGCCCAGCGTAGCCAAGCTGTCTGAGACATTCACCTGCCCCCAGCACACAGAGCCTGGGACAGGATTTCCCTAGCAAGGTGCAACCAAGGGTCAGGAGCAACCAGACCAAAGTGAGGAGCAGCAAGCCTGGATTCAAATCCAGCTCTGCCACACCCTGGCTTGGGCATGCTTTGAGGGGCATTTGAGGATGAAATGAGAAAGTGAGTGTGGCACCTGCAGGAGCCAGGCCCACAGTGAAACTCTGGAGCAGACCTTTCCCTTCACTGACCTTTCCCTTCCCTGACATACAAAAATGGCCCTTCAGGGGCTGGGACTGGAGGGCAGGAGGACAGCGCCACCATCTGCCTGGAGCACCTGAGATCCTCTGATTGCTTAGGTTGCAGACAAGCCACGTCTGCGCCTTGAGGGTGGGAGACTCAGAAATCTTCGAGGTCTGACTCCACTCAAGAGCCGAACTAATGTCACCTGTCGCCAGCCCTCAGGGAGGGTCGGACAGGATCTGGGGAAGCTGCAGGTGCAGAGTGTGCTGGAATGTGAACCCCAGGACACAGACAGGAGGCTGCCCACAGGCAGAGAGCCCTGGGCACCATGGTCCCAGGAAGGGCAAAAGCTCCGGAAGTCAAAGGGCTGAGCCAGTTCTTCCCCTCCAGCTGTAGATGCTGCAAGGGAAAAACAAAACAGGAAGTGCTGAAAATTGTTTCCCACACACTTCCCTCCAACCACCCCCTCTTCACCCAAACAAGGGTTCTCCTCCCAGCCTCTTGTGTTCTCAGATCAGGTCTCCCTCCCTTCCCCCCACCATCCTTTCCCCTTCCTGAGTGGCTGAGGGTAATGCCCTCAGCACAGGTATCCATGACAGGGGTGGTTTATGTGAAGCTTTTGCCGGGGAAACTTGCATCATAAAAAGGCAAGGCGGCAGACTGTACAGGCAGCCGGGAGACGCGCAGTCAGATCTACATGTTTATTGCAAACTCCTTCTTAATGTCAATTTTCTGATCTGTAAGATGAGGGTAATGGGCTGGGTATGGCTAACTCCTGTAATCCTAGCACTCCGGATGCCAGGGCAGGAGTCGCGTAAGTTCAGGGTCAGCCTGGGCTACATAGTGAGACTCTGGGTCAAAAAAGCAAGGGCTGGTGGGACTGGAGAGATGGTTGAGCAGCTAAGAGCATACAATATTCTTGTAAAGGACCAAAGTTGGTTCTCAACACCCGCATGTGGCCACTTACACACATGAAACTCCAGCTCCAGGGGATCCAGTGCCCCTTCTGGTTTCCATGAGCACCTGTACATATGTGTGCACATATACACATGCAAACAGATACACATATAAATTGAATTAAATAAATCTAAATAAAAGATAAAAAGGAGGGGCTAGAAATATGACTCAATAGTAGGGTGCTTGCCTAAAACATTCAAAGCCCTGGGCTCAGTTACCAGCACTGCAAAATAACGGTTCTTATGTTCTCTTGCTGGTGGTTACAAGTATGGGGGACACACATGAGAAGGCCACAGAGTGGCCATGGCAGTTTCCAAGTACAATGGTAGCCTGAAGGGGTGACAGGTACTGTCTTAGTCACGGTTCTATTGCTATGAAGAGACACCATGACCAAGGCAACTCTTAGAAAAGAAATTGGGAGCCGGGTGGCGGCGGCGCACGTCTTTAATCCCTGCACTCGGGAGGCAGAGGCAGGCGGATCTCTGTGGGTTTGAGGCCAGCCTGGGCTATAGAGCGAGATCCAGGACAGGCACCAAAGGTACACGGAGCTTGCTTGCAGTTTCAGAGGCCTAGTCCATGATCATCCTGGCAGGAAGCATGGTGGCAGGCATGGTGCTGGAGAAGTACTTGAGAGCTACATTCTGATCTTAGTCAGAGAGTGAACTTGGCCTAGCATGGGCTTTTGAAACCTCAAAGCCCACCCCAGTGACACACTTCCTCCAACAAGACCATATCTACTCCAACAAGGCCACACCTCCTAATCCTTCTAATCCCAGAGTTCCTCTCCCTGGTGACCTAAGCATTCAAATATATGAGCCTATGGGGGCTGTTCTTATTCAGACCACCACAGGCAACAAAGCCAGCGGGAGAGATATTTCTGAAGTATTTGTTGAATTAATTCCTCTAACAAATTATATATATATTTGGTTTTTTGAGACAGGGTTTCTCTGTGTGTAGTCCTGGCTGTCCTGGAACTCATTTTGTGGACCAGGCTGGCCTTGAACTCAAGAGATCTGCCAGCCTCTGCCTAGAGGCATGTGCCACCACCACCCGGCTCTAACAAATATTTAACGATCATTTACCAGATAGCTTTCTGACCAGCCTTCCATTTTAGAGACACATGTTTAGGGTTCAGAGTGTCTCTGTGGGTTGTTGGGCTCTGGCTCTACCATTCATTCACTGTGTGGTCTTCAGCAAAGCTCTTAGACTTTTTGGGACTTGCTTTGCCCACTTGTAAAACAGGTATTATAATGATTGGCCTTTCTGCTTGGCTCTTTGGTAGAGAGTAAGTCTTCACTCGACAGCCATTAATTTGATATGCTAATGGACACCCTGAGACCAAACGAGGCCTAGGTCAGAGCCTTCCTGGCAGGTAGCCTGGGCACCCATTATCCATCTTCTTACACTGCCATGGTGCCTCCTCCACAGGAAAGGTTCACCTTCCCCTTGTCCCTGCCCATTTGCTGGAGTTCACAGTCTCCAAGGGCAGAGCCTGGATTTCTGTCTCCCTTGGGGCACTCCGCAGTGACCCTCTCCCTTCTCCTGACAGGGGTCCCAAACCTCCTCAACATCAGGTCAGAGAATAAAACTTCCCTGCCATCAACTGTGACCCACCCCACAAGTGCTACCTCTTAGGGAGTGAGACAGCCCCACTCCAAGGTCCCTAAGGGAGTCTCACCCATTCAGGAGCAAGAGCTGCACCCTGGGAAGCTGACAGGATAAAGAGCAGGTTTTCCTAGTGGCCCACAGAACAGGTTTGTGCTAGAGAAGATGGAGACTGAGTCTCCAGCATCCAGCTCAGGGAATACACCCCAGGAGACTTGTTGCCTTCTGGGGGACTCCTTCCTCCAGGTGAGATCCCTGTGGGTTTTTGTTTTTTGTTTTTGTTTGTTTTTTTTATTTTTTCCCAAAGGAGCCAGATGTTGGTTCTGAGGACTGTGAATATGAATATTTCGCAATTCTATATTCAGGCCTACTGCTCATTTATTCATCAAGGACCAAGTGGTTTTAAGCTGGGTGCTGGGTGGGGTCTCCTTCTGGGCACTGGAAGGACAGAGAGGGTCATGACAAAGTCCTTGTCTTTTGTTTGCTGACAGGAACCTTAGCAGGGTGCCAACAAATTACACAGTGTAGCATCTGGGACTAAGAGCAACAGATGGGAATAAGGACAGTCACTGGGTGAGAGGGGAGCCCAAAAGGGCCCTCAGGGGAGGTGACACTTGAGCAGGGGCCTGAAGTCATTGAAGGATGAGGCCTCCTCAAGGCCAGGAAGAGCAAGGGGACAGGATGTGCTAGCCTGAGGTGGCAGTGGAGGTCTGGTGACATTAGGACACATGCTGAAGGTAGTGGTGGGTGTCCTGGGATGGGTGGCAGGGGTCAGACAGGAATTCTAGGAGAGGAACATGGGAACTGTGGATTTTATTTGAAGTGGGGTGATGTAGGAGGGGGGGAATACGGAACTGTAGCCACCTGGCCTGATGTGGGCTTCCCACAGAACCCCTGCTACCCAGGCAAGCCACACTCCTGCCTGCCTGGGTCCAGGGTTTATGAACAGTGAGAAATCCAAAGTCTTTGGAAACAACAAGCTAAGACTGAATCCCAGCTGGGAGGCCTCAGTCAAGCACTTGTCCCCTCCCGGCCTGTTTCTTCAGAGTGTGGTGAGCACTGAAAAGGGACACAAGCCCAGCTACCCTCCCACACACAGTGGGGGACTTCATGCCTGCTAAACAGAAGCACTTATTACCTCAGCTCTTGCCTCCTCCCATTTCCCTGTTCTCTTTCTGGGAAAGACATCTGCCCATCACCACTGGTCACCCAGGGAGGTGGGCACAGAGGAAGGAATGCTACCTTGTGGGTCCTAAGGGGACACCTAAGTCCTCCAGGGTGAGACAAGATAGGGTGAATCTGAGGAGGCAAATCCAGGCTCTGAAGAGACAGAAGAAAGAAAGGAAGATGTACGGGATCCACAGGTCATCTTCTACATCGATTTTTACTAAGCCCAAGCAGGAGCCACGGGTGTCCATCAGGATATATGATGGACTTCCACTTCTTCCATTTATATAGTTGACTGACATCATGCACTTCCCAATGGCTGGGTGTGGTGGCACATGCCTTTAATCGCAGCACTTGGGAGGCAAATGCAGGTAGGCAGATCTTTGAGTTCTGTGCCAGTTCCAGGCCAGCCAAGTGTGCATAGTAAGATCCTGTCTCAAAACACAAAACAAAAAACACGTGAAAACGTTGGAGGCGGAGCGAGAGGATCCTGGCCAGCAGCACTGGGTAGGGAAATCGGAGGGCAAGTTTCAGTCTCCCCCAGGAGACTCCTAGGGCTGTACCTGTGCACCTGTGCGGTAGTTCCTACCAGGTCCGCCCGGTGCAACGCTGCTGGCTGAGGGCCAAGCCACCAGGCCTCGCCCCGTGGGCGGGGCATGACAAACCCCCGCCTTCTGCGCGTGACCTGCCCCGCCCCCGCCCCACTCCTCTGTCACTTCCTGATTCCCGCTTCCTGCTTCCCAGAGGCCGGGATCCGGAGCCGCCCGAGGTCGCCGCCGCAGTCCCCGGCGCCCCTGGCGAGCGGTGAGCGGTGAGCGGTGAGAGCTGCAGGGCCGAAATAGGGGCGCAGACGTGGGCCTGGGGCGGGGGGCGTGATCCCGAAGAGCGCGTTCCCTCCGCGGCGCCCCACCCTCATTCCACCCCCCCATCCCCCCAAGTCGCCCATCTCTCCTTTCCTGGGCAGGAATCTTTGGAAGTTGGGTCCCTGGTTCTCCTTGGACCGTGCTCCGAGGCCACTTCGAGGACCTGGCAGCATCCTCGCGACCCCTGTTCTGCCAGGGTCCCCAGGCCAGACTTCCTGCAGCTCTTTGCATATTGCCTGGGACTCAGCTGAGGCCTAGTAGGAAGACCAAGCCCCTTTTGCTGCCTCTTCTTTCTTCCCATCACCCAGCCTCCAAACTCTTGTCATGTAAAGCTGCTTGGAACCAATTGGGACCCAAAGAAGATCTACGCTCTGTCTTCCTTTCAGCAGCACACACACACACACACACACACACACACACACACACACACACCCCAGAGCCACAGACGGGCTTGGGGGACAGAGTCTGTTGGTCTTCACCCACAAACCCATTCTGTAACTGGGGAAACTGGAACTCCCAGTGTCATCGTGACCAATTCCTTGGTGGCATGGCTCTGTGTGTCTCTTTGGAGGGCCAGAGCTGATCCAGGTGTCTCTGCCCCGCAGACATGTCCTTCCGAAAAGTGGTACGACAGAGCAAATTCCGGCATGTGTTCGGACAGCCAGTCAAGAATGACCAGTGCTATGAGGACATTCGAGTGTCCCGGGTGACCTGGGACAGTACCTTCTGCGCGGTCAACCCCAAGTTCCTGGCCGTGATTGTGGAAGCCAGTGGTGGGGGTGCATTTATGGTGCTCCCTCTAAGCAAGGTGGGCCTCCGTGGGTCAGGGTACAGAGGGGGAATGAGGACATGCTGGCCACACCTGTGGGCAGGGCAGTTCGTGCCATTTCTTGGCCCGTGGCTATGGCTGGACAAGTCATAATCCAGATTTACTGCCCAGGAGGTGTTGGTGCAAGTAGAAGAAGTGTTTATTGCACCAAGTCTGGATAGGAGGCTGCAGGCATTTCCTGCACAGACTCACATCTGGGCCGCCAGGAGCCAGGGTCGTCACGTCATGCTTACACCGTGGAGGGGTCGCAGATGCTGGGAGGAATAGACACCGGGGCTTTTGGTTCTCCTCTGACTGCACCTTAATGCCTACAGACAGGCCGTATTGACAAGGCCTACCCGACAGTGTGTGGGCACACGGGACCTGTTCTGGACATTGACTGGTGTCCCCACAATGATGAAGTCATTGCCAGTGGCTCAGAGGACTGCACAGTCATGGTGAGCCTAGGACGCAAATGAGGGTCTCGGGGTGTGGCTGACAGATGCTGGCAGCGGGGCAGGCCTGAGCCCATCCTCCCTCTCCGCACCACAGGTATGGCAGATTCCAGAGAATGGGCTGACCTCCCCTCTGACTGAGCCAGTGGTGGTGCTTGAGGGGCACACCAAGCGTGTGGGCATCATCACCTGGCACCCCACAGCCCGAAACGTGCTTCTCAGTGCAGGTCTGCACCGCTCCCTGCCCCTTCGCACCTCTCACAGGTCGAACTAACAGATGGGGAAACAGAACTACAAAGAGTGGGAGACCCAGTTTCATGCCAGAGGAGTGGGCAGAGTGGGGCTAGCGGGCTGATGGCCCCACAGCTGCGTGCTTGGGCCTGGCAGAGCTGATGGGTCGCTTGCCCACCAGGTTGTGACAATGTGGTGCTCATCTGGAATGTGGGCACTGCCGAGGAGCTGTACCGCCTAGACAGCTTGCACCCTGACCTCATCTACAACGTGAGCTGGAATCGCAATGGGAGCCTCTTCTGCTCAGCTTGCAAGGACAAGAGTGTCCGCATCATCGATCCCAGGAGGGGCACCCTGGTGGCAGTAGGTGTCCCCAGAGGGCAAGGATGGCAGTGTGTAGGCTCAGGGTCTTCATCTGCACTGCACTGACTACCTGTCCGTCCTACAGGAGCGGGAGAAGGCTCATGAAGGAGCCCGGCCCATGCGGGCCATCTTTCTGGCCGATGGCAAGGTGTTCACCACCGGTTTCAGCCGCATGAGTGAACGGCAACTGGCACTCTGGGACCCAGTGAGTGATGTAGCCAGCCTAAGGCAGGCAGGCTTGAGACCTGGGCCTCACCCTAGGATCCTCCTCCTGGGCCAGGCAGACAGAGATCAGCATGGAGGAGAAGCCTGCACTGCTTAGATCCTCAGCCTGGCCCTTGAGACTTCAGGACCTTCCCAGCCCCTCCCTTCCCTGTCTCCAGCTCTCTGGCTCTCCCTGACACACCTCCAGTGCCTCGCACATTCTTCTCTCTGCTTGCACAAACCATAAAGGTACCCCCTCCTCCTGGGAGCCCCCAGTCCCTGCCCTGCTATGCTCCATCTCTCGGCAAAGTGAACTCCAAGGCCCCTTTGAGGCCTGGGCTGGTACCATCTGGCCCCTCAGCCTTCCTGTAACCAGACTTTCTCAGCACTTGCCTACCTGTTTGGGAACAGTCTTAAGGCCTGGAGAAGGCTGGGAAAGTGGGACCTGGTAATGGAGAAAACCATTAGCGTGCTGGGGAGTGTTGCTGCCTGCTGTGTGAGACTGGCTGAGGCCAGTCCTGGGGTGTTTGGAATGAGAAGATTCTGACTTGGCCCAATTGTCCCCCATGTGCTTAGGAAAACCTTGAGGAACCCATGGCCCTGCAGGAGCTGGATTCAAGCAATGGGGCTCTGCTGCCCTTCTATGACCCAGACACCAGTGTGGTCTATGTCTGTGGCAAGGTAAGGCTCGGTGGGGCAACAGACTGGGGCTGAGAGGCAGGGAAGGGGTCTGGTCAAGTGCTGAACTTCCTTACTCCCACAGGGTGACTCCAGCATCCGGTACTTTGAGATCACAAATGAGCCCCCCTACATCCACTTCCTGAATACATTCACCAGCAAAGAACCCCAGAGGGGTATGGGTAGCATGCCTAAGAGGGGCTTGGAGGTCAGCAAGTGTGAAATTGCCCGGTAAGAAGGTCCTCTGAGGCAGCTGTCTGTAGGCAGAGTTTATTTGAGGACCCAGCCAGGATGGGGGGTGGGGGATCAGGCTGAGCAAGGCCAGGTCATCAGCATCCACAGTAAGAGTTCCGATTGTGGAGGCTAAGTTGGGCATGGTGCCATATACCTGTTACCCCAACATTTGGGAGTTAGGAGGACTGCAAGTACAGAGGCCAGCCTGGGCTACATAGTAAGTTCAAGGTCAGTCTGAGCTGTATAGCAAGACCCTGTCTCAAACAAAAACCAAGGAAAGGGCTGGTGATGTAGCTCAGTTGGTGGAGTGCCTAACATAAAGCCCAGGGTTCCGCCCCAGCTCTGTAACACAAAGTCTCTGGCACATCCCTGTAATTGTCAGGAGGTGGAGCTGGGAGAAGTGCATAGTCATCCTTAGCTCTATAATGAGTTCGAGGCCAGCCTGGAATACATGAAACCATGTTTCAAAAAATAAAGGGAATAGCACGGGCCTTTAATCCCAGATTCTTGCAGAGGCAGGCTGATCTCCATGAGTTTGAAGCAAGGGTGGTCTACATAGTGAGTTTCAGACTTCTAAGGCTACACAGTGAGACCCTGTCTCCAGAAAAAGAAAAAAGAAAATAAAAATCACAAATCAAGTTGCCTAGGGTCACTCTAGAGGAACCCTTGAGATAGGGAGGCCACAAGCACAAGTCACGTTCGTGGGGTCTCAGGCCAGCATGTGGAAGTGTCCAGGTGAGAAAACTAGAGAGCTGTAGGGGATTCCACCATGGCTTTCCTCCCTTTTCCAGGTTCTACAAGCTGCATGAGCGCAAGTGTGAGCCCATAGTCATGACTGTGCCAAGAAAGGTGAGCCTGCTGTGACCCGTCCACCCACTCTTCCCCAGCACAAGGGCCATACCAGGGCAATGGGAGAGGCTGGTAAATGAGGTGGAGGGATGACACAGGGTGAGCTGAGGCCCTGCGGTGACAGAGGCCAGGCATATAAGAGCAGGGTGCCGGGGATAGAGGGCCTTCCATAGGAGAAAGGACCAACAGTAGGTTTGGGGTGTGCTCTGTGGGGGATGCGGCTAGAAGGACAGGGGCCCTGGCCATGAATCTCACTGGGAGGGGCCTGGCCACATACGGCTTGGCCCCAGATGCCCAGCCAGGAGCCTGGAACACATTCCCACTGTTCTCCAGTTGCTGTTCACAGACTTAGTGTGCCAGGCATGCCCTGGAACCAAGCCCACAGTCCATCCGAGGGGCACAGATGTGGCTCACAGGACTCAAAGCCATATAACTGGCCCTTGTGGTCTACTGGAAAGGGTGCCAGCAAGGGTTGTGCCAAGGAAGATCAAGCAAGACTTCAGTGGGAACATTGAAAAAGAAAGTGAAAAGGGAGATTTGAACTCGGAAGGTCCCTGGGGATCAGGCCTTTGGAGGATGGGTTGATAAGAGTACAGGTCAGGCAGGGTGGTGGTGGTGCGCACCTTTAATCCCAGCACTCAGGAGGCAGAGGCAGGCGGATCTCTGTGAGTTTGAGGCCAGCCTGGTCTACAGAGTGAGTTCCAGGACAGCCAGAGCTACACAGAGGAACCTTGTCCCAAAAAACAAAAACAAGCAAACAAAAGAGTACAAGTCAGGAGGATGTGGAGGATGCAGCCACTCGGAGACCAGATGTGAGACCCCTGGTAGGGCCCTCAACTGATTCTGACCTCCCCTACCTGGTGCGCAGTCTGACCTCTTCCAGGATGATCTGTACCCTGATACAGCCGGACCTGAGGCTGCTCTTGAGGCAGAGGATTGGGTGAGCGGGCAGGATGCTGATCCGATCCTGATCTCACTACGGGAAGCCTATGTGCCCAGTAAACAGCGGGACCTGAAGGTCAGCCGGCGAAATGTGCTATCGGACAGCCGGCCTGCCAGTTCCAGCCGCCCTGGACCCTCCACAGCTACCACAATTACTGATGTTCCCAGTGGCATCTTTGCTGGGGCTGGTGTATGTGTCCTACATTTGGGGGTGCTACCCAATTGGCTAGGCCTCAGGCCTCTACCATAGGGGTGAGTTGTGGTTGGTGGCCTCTGACTTCCATATGTCCTTGCAGGAATCTGGGAAACTGGAAGAGGTGATGAAAGAGCTTCGGGCGCTTCGGGTGCTGGTCAAGGAACAGGGGGAGCGTATCAGCCGCCTGGAGGAGCAGCTGGGCCGCATGGAGAATGGGGATACATAGGACCACCAGGGACCTGCTCCCGACACTGCTTCCCCCTCTACCCCTTCTCACCTAGCTTCTGTGGCCAGGCCGCACCAGGCAGTTTGTGCTCAGTGCCTCTTGGGCAGGTCATGACCAGTTTGCACCTCTCCACAGCCTGGTGCCCGGGTGGGAAGCACCACCTGGCTTTTGGAAGATTTTTGTACCAAGGCAAACTCCCAAGTACTTCAAGGGACCATCTTCTCAACCTGCCCAGCCCACTGCCCCCTCCTCAGAGAAAGCAGAGATGGTTCTATATTTTCATTCTAAATAAAATGCTCTTTCTAAAGCCAGGTTTGACCTGCTGCCATGGAGGGTCAGAGGGTGGGGTGCTACCAGGAAGGGAAGCTGCAAACTCTGTGGGAAGTAGCCCCTGAGTACCTGAATTTCCCCATGCAGAGAAACAGGCAAAAAGGCTAGGGACGGGTGTGAGAGATGGGTTAGTAGATAAAATGACTCGCTAAGCAAGCCTGATGGCCTGAATTCGATCCCTGGAACCCACAGTAGAGAGGTAGCTAACCCCCATCTATACCCACATGTGCACACAGTTGGCTTTTGTTTAAGACACGGTTCCCTCTGTGGAGCCCTGGCCATTCTGGAACTCACTCTAGACCAACGTGGCCTGGAACTCAAAGATTTACATGCCTCTGACTCCAAAGTGCTGGGATTAAAGGCGTGCTTCACCAATGCCTGGCTTAGTTTTTTGTGTTTTGCTTTTTGGAGACCAGGTTTGTCTGTGTAACAGCTCTGGCTTGTCCTGGAATTTGCTTTGTAGACCAGGCTGGCCTTGAACTCAGAGATCTGCTTGCCTCTGCCTCTTTTTTTTTTTTTTTTAATTTATTTTATTTTTATGTGCATTTGTGCTCTTGCCATGGGTGTTGGGGTCCCCTGAAACTGGAGTTACAGACAGGTGTGAGCTCCCATGTGGGTGCTAGGAATTGAACTCTAGGTCCTCTGGAAGAAGCCATCTCTCCAACCCTTGTTTTGTGTTTTAAAGGCTAGCCAGGTACACACCTTTAGTCCTAGCATTCCAAAGATAGAAACAGGAGGATCTCCCTGAGTTCCAAGCCAGCCAGAGCTCCATAGTACATCGGTGGATGTCCTGCTTCGTTAGATGCACACTTCCTCTCTTTGGATGGAGTTGTGGTCACAGATCCTGTGGCTACAACCTCACCTAGAGAGGCCTGGGAAGATTTGGTATGGGTCTGGGTGATCCTGAGAGGCCGAGACCCCGTAAGGGTCCTGTGATAGGCAAGAGTGGGTGGGGTGTTTCTGGCAGGAAACGGAAGTGCCAGTAACTTCTACACTAGTTAGTATACTTGAGAGCTCCGGGGCTCACTTCTCACTCATCACAGCCAGAGTCAGAGGTGGGTGCCTACGCAAAGGCCATCGGATCAATGGTAAGCTGTGGAGCCCTCTGGGTTCTTGGGAAACAGTGGGCTGGAGATGGATTATTGAGGTTCCAGGAGCTAAGGAAGGGTCCCGTCACAAGAGACCTGGGATAGCAAGGCCCAGGACTAACATGGGGTGAAACCTAGCCTTCACCTCAGAGCTGGGCTCTCTGGAATTCAGGGCAGGTCCTACAGTACCTCACTCTAGGTCTAGCCTTACTCCAAGACCCTTGGGATAATCCCTCATCTGGTTCCTTCATGAGCTGAGTTTGGGTGTAACTCCTTCCCTGGAGCCTGGTGTGCTAGGGGAGGCTTGTACCCAGCACCCCTCCCCCACCCCTGCTACCACACCCCCCACCTGCTTTGTTCCAACCGCAGGCTTCCTCTGATAGCTACACATGCTACCCCAAACAGAGTCGTGGCTCTGCATGCCTGAGGCCCTCCAGGGCAGAATGGGGAGCTGAACGGAAACCCTGCAGTTGGGGCAGCCCCGTGGTCGGGAGGAGGGGCTTCAAAGACCCCCATCCTAGGACCAGCCATCCTCTGAGTCGGTCTAGATATTTCCATCATGGCCTCCAGAGAGCCACCTGCCTCTCATGCCCTTCAGCTCCCCCACTGCCCAGGCAGGCCATTTACCACACCCAGTTAATGCCCATTGGGCATCTGTGCCACCATGGTGGCACCATGCTGCCACTCCTCCAACCCCATCATCCAGGAGCTTATTCTGGTGGGAAAGGCAACAGAATAGATAATAGATTTTTCTTCGCTGGGATTTGGTGGGAAAAGAGTAATTAAGGGACCTGTGTCAGACCAGGTAGTATAGAGGTCTGGTAGGGCCTCATCAGCAAGGCCTAGGCCATGGCAAGTAGGTAGCCTGGAGGCTGTGAGAGCACAGCATCTGAACAGAGGGCCAGCCAGTGCACAGGCCTCAGGCGGCGGCAGGTCAGGGGCAATGAGAAGTGGATTACAGGGTTGAGTTGAAGTGATCTCACTAGGGCAAGGCCTTGACCAAATAAGGGTTGGGGATTTTCTGCTTGACTGTCCCTGTTTTGCCTGAGGCAACTAAGGACTGTGTCAAAGATGAGATGGCTGGGTTCATGGGTAACAACTCCTCCCTACTGTCTCCACAGGCTCTGCCTGGTCCCCTCCGATGTGGGGTGCTGTGGGCCCTGCCAGGGGCCTTGGCCTCGGGGGTGGGCACGGAGGACGGTGCGGGCTCCAGTGCTGTCACCATCGTCCTGCTGTTTCTGCTCCTACTGCTGCTTGTCACTGCCCTGGCCTTGGCCTGGCACCGCCTCAGCCGTGTCTCAGGGGGCTACTACCACCCAGCTCGCCTGGGTGCTGCGGTGTGGGGCCACACCCGCCGCCTGCTCTGGGCCAGCCCTGCAGGCCGCTGGCTTCGGGCCCGCACTGAGCTGGGATCCCCAGAGGAACCAGGGCAGCAAGAGGATGAACAGGATGCTGAAGAGGATTTCATGATGGATGGTGGCCCTGAGGAAGCTGGTCCCCAGGAAGAGGAGCAGCGGTGTGAGGCAGGAGCTCAAGCAAAGCAGGGCCCAGAAGCACAGGACACAGACAGTGAAGCGGGCCTGGACCTCAGCTCTCAAGTTCCTGTGGGCTCAGGCAGCAGCGCTGAGGCCCTTCTGAGTGACCTGCATGCCTTTTCAGGCAGTGCAGCCTGGGATGACAGTGCCAGGAAGGCAGGGGGCCAGGGCCTCCATGTCACCGCACTGTAGGAGCCAGCCTGTGGTCCTGTCCCTGTCCCTGCCCCAGCCCCTGACTATCTCTCTTCCCATATTGTCCTGATGAAACACAAGCTGCCCCGGACCTTCATCATCCCATCCTTGCTGCTTCTCAGACTGCCACCCGACCAGTTTCCCAGAGTGTGCCCCTCCACACACACACTGGGCAGACACTGAAATAAAACTTCTCAAGTCCTGAGATCTGTAGTCCTTTAGCGTCCCCTCCTCTCCCTAAACGGGCCATTCTTGTATTCTAGAGTCCAGCGAGAGCCACTCTGCCATGATTCAGTCCTTTAATTCCTTCTATAAGGACACGGTGAAGTCCCTTCTGATGGAATGGGCATTGGGAACCGCTGCCAGTGGCTGCAAGCTGCAGCCTTCCATGTACATGATTGTAGGGCTCAACCACCCCGCAAAAGATACTGTCATCTCCCAAACCTAGCCAGCTTGGAGGCAGCCAGCGGTTCTCACAGCCGGCGGGAACCAGCCTCAGTGCGGCCCTCTTCCTCTAGTCTCTTAGCGCCCTGGGCGCGCGCGGCCCTTCTTGGATTTCTTGGTCCCTGAGGGGGGACGGATGGGAAGAGGAGCAGTGCTTGTGGGTGGTGGTGGCGACGGTGGTGGCAGGAGTGGAGGTAGAGATGGCTCCATGGGCTCTGGCGGGCCAGGGCTGGGCCGGAACCCCTCAAAGGGAGAGAACTTGAGGGGGCTGCAGGAGAAACCAAGGCAGAGTGAAAGCCTCCTAAGCTTAGTCAGGATACTGGCAGTAGGTCCACAAACTGCCTTTAGCAGCCCGTTACAGATGTACAGGGGTCCCATGGGCTAGCCCTATAGAAGAGCTTGGCCAGAGTAGCCCAAAGGTATTGGTCTGTGCTAGAGAGCCCCTCCCCAGCCACATGCCTGCCCTCTCCCTGGGTACCTGATGGGGGTGCGGGGACTGCTGTTAAGACGCCTGGGGGACCGCAGCTTGGGCTGGAACGAGAAGCCCTCCTTGATGCTGTCCAGGACAGAAGGTGCTACGTATGTGAAGCCCTGTGGGGAAAGGTCAGGACAGGCGATGCTTGGCATTTCCAGCCTCTAGCTATAACCCCTGCTCTGGTCCCCATCACCCCCAGGCCCTCACCAGGAAGGCTTGGTTGGCACTCTCGCTGAGGGCTGTGTCGTCAGGACTATCTACCGGCGTCTGCCGTGTGAAGCGTGTATCAAACTGACTCACATCCTCTTCTGACTGCTGTGGAAAGATCCATGTGGCGAGTTAGGGGGATCCAAAGTGCAGGGTCTCCACCTGCCATGGGGCCAAAAGGACCCCCAGACACTCACCAGACTTGGCCTGAAGGGAGGGTCCACACGGCGGGCCAAGAGGTCATCCCAATTGATGTGCCGGAAGAAGGGGTGCCTCTGAGGGTAGAGGGTGCCCAGGAACATGTCAGTGATTCACCTTGCCTAGCTCCCTGCTATAGCCCACTTCATTCTCTGGCCCCAATTCCTTATGATAATCCCAGACTCACCTGCACCTCAGCAGCATCTCCTGGGCCACCCCCAATTCGTTGAACGGGATTCCGCTTCAGAAACTGCAGAAGCAGAGAAAAGGTGAGGTGGGGAGCAATTGATGGATGTGCCCAGCCTCCAGAATGGGGAGAAGACAAGCAGAAACAAGGTACAGGCTCTGGAATACAGGCTCTGCCCACTGAATCCTCAATACTTTCAGAGCTTGGTTGAGTGCCCTCTTCATGAAGCCTTGGCAAACACCTGCTCATGGCCATCTCTTTAGAGGGCTTAGGATCATGTGACTCTCCTCCCCGCTTAATTAAGCTTAATGCTGGTGCCGGCATTTCTGATGGAACAGGGCTAGTTCACAAGAATACCCTGCTGATGAAGACACAGACCCAGGACTGCTCAGACTCTCAGAGCCCAGGCCTGAACTCAGGGTCTCGAACCCCAAAGCCAGCATTCCTATCATTCCCAAAGGCAAACTGCACAGGATGGGGGGCCTGGCCTTCCCCGGGGCCTAGGGACAGTCAAGCATATGTACAGAATTGCTGACAGGGCTTAGGGGAAAGAGATGGGAGCCTGTCCCTGGACAAGAGGGAACCCCACCTTTTTGGCAAGATCCCGAGCATCTGGGGTGAGGTAGGGGGGCAGCACCAGCTTCCCTTTCATGATTTTATCCATAGTTTTCTTTCGGTTCTCTGCGGTGAAGGGCGGCTGGAAGAGGCAGAAGGTGAGAGCAGCCTAGGGGGTCTTCCCACCCAGTCCTGCCCCAGCCTGGAAGGGGGGTTCTCCCCAACACCCACCCTCCTCCCAAGGAGCTGGACTTGCCGATCCAGTGAGCATGTCGTACATCAGGGCCCCCAGGCTCCACCAGTCCACTGCCCGGTTGTGGCCACTGCGCACTAGAATCTCTGGGGCCCTGGGAGGCATGTGAACTGTCAGTAAGGGCAGGGCCTCTCTGGTTAGTCTCTCAGACCCAGGACCAGCCAGGTGCTACTTACATGTACTCAATGGTGCCACAGAAGGTGTGAGTGATAGCACCCTCATGAATGGACTCTTTGCAGAGTCCAAAGTCTGTCAGTTTGATGTGGCCTGAGGACGATGGTTAAAAGGGATGACATGGGATGAAATATGGCCTAGATCTACTTGTGGGCTCCTCAGTCCTGCCCTGCAGACCCACCAAGACAGGGGATGTGTGTATGCATGCATGCATGCAACATGCTCACCCTGGCTGTTGAGCATAATGTTCTCAGGCTTGAGATCCCGGTAGATGATGCCTTGGGAATGGAGATGGCCCAGGGCCAGTGTGATCTCAGCCAGGTAGAAGCTGCAGAGACAGGATAAGGTAAAGGCAGGGCAAAGGTGGGGTGAAGGCAAGGACAAGCACCCCCAGAGACCCACCAGGCTGTGTCCTCCAAGAAGATGCCTTCTCGCTCAAGATGTGTGAAGAGTTCACCACCTGCGACACAAAGCACATTAGCAGCCGTGGACTCAGGCCCAGCCCGCTGCTGTCTGAGTGTCAGTTTCTTCTAGAGAAAAATGGGACTTGTAGATCCCACCCTACCTGCCTCCCAGAGCTGCCGTGGGGACTCAATTCAATCAGCAAACATCTACCGTCGCCTACTCACTCGGTGCCTGGCCCTGTGCTGGGTGAAGCTGGGACAGAGTTGAGGAGACCCAGCCATTGCCCTCAGGATGCTCAGTCTAATGGGGAGACAGACATGCGCACACTGCTCTAGGATGCCAGGTAAGAGCTCTGAGAACTTCACCACGGGGCCTCGTGGTAGAGGCCATAGGAAGCTAATCTCAACACAGTGATGGAAAAAGGGCAGTGAAGGTGTGGCTTTCAGGGTGTTGATAGAGTGAAGAGGGATACCGAGCATGCACGTAGAAGCTTGTAGGGCTCAGCAGGTACTGGCGAAGCAGGTAGAAAGCGTGGGCCTCAATCACCCCTGGTAAGCAGTGGCGTGACCAAAAAGGCCAAGGCTTTGTTTGGGTAGTTAGAGAAGCATGCTCTAGGAAGATGACGTTTGCAATCAGTGGAGGACATACAAGAAGCCAGGTGAGCTAAACCCTCAAAGCTAGTTTAGAAACAGACCTGCTGGGTGTGGTGGCACACGCTTTTAATCCCAGACAGAGGCAGGGAGTGTCTTTGAGTTCTGTGTGGTAAGTTCCAGGCCAGCCAGTGCTATATAGTGAGACCCTGTCTCAAAAAGACAAAACAAGTAAGTGTAGTGGTACATGTTTTTAACCCCAGCACTCAGCACGCAGAGACAGGCATATCTCCCGAGTTTGAGGATCTGAATTGAAGGTGAATCTCCTGAGTTCAGGGCCAGCATGGTCTACATAGTGAGTTCCAGGCAGGCCAGGGCTACACATAAGCAGACCCTGTCTCAAAAAAACCAAAAAATTAAAAAAATAGATCTTATAGAAACAGTAACTATTCATGAGACTTCCAAGATGAAGGATGCAGTTAGATAGGGACCTGACTGGGTGTCTGGCACATAGGGAATAGGCAGAAAAGGTAGCAAAACTGGATGAAATTTCCCTCTGGACATCAACACAAACTCCCAGCAGCCCCCCACACCCCACAAACACTAGGCACTGGATGGATGTTTGCTGAATGAATGAACAAATGAAGGGACAGACAGATGGACATGGCCAGGCATGGTGTGGAGCCTCCTAGCCGCCCTCTACAACCATCTCTCTCAGGACTCACTAATCCCCCCGCGTTCCCCAGGCTGGCCCTCTGCCACCCACTACTCAGCCTAGCCCATACACCTACCACTGAGGCACTCCAGGATGAGGTAGAGTTTGCCACCTGTCTGGAAAGCGTAGGCCAGTTCCACAATGAAGGGATGCTTCACGGACTCTAGAATGTTCCGCTCAGCCCGGGTATGTGCTGTGTCCTTGGCATTGCGTACAATCTTGGCCTAGAGATGCAGCAGTAGCTTAGAAGGTGAGGTACTCAGAGTGCTTTCCTTTTCGCTCTGTGGTTTGTCTTGTAGACTGCTCAACCATAATATTCAACCATGCAAAAGGGGAGCTAGCGTTCTAGTAAGTATAAGAATACAAGTCAAGACTCTTGTTTTTTGTGTTTTTTTTTCCGAGACAGGGTTTCTCTGTGTAGCTTTGGTGCCTATCTATCCTGGACCTATCCTGGATCTCACTCTGTAGACCAGGCTGGCCTCGAACTCACAGAGATCTGTCTGCCTCTGCCTATCAAGTGCTGGAATTAAAGGCGTGCACCACTACCACCCAGCTAAGTCATGACTCTTGTTTCAAAAATAAACTGAAACACAACTTGGTCATATAAACGTCTAGACTCTAAATCTGTGTAGACCATGGACACCCAGAGATATCATGATCTTCCGATCAGTAACCAACCCACAGAATCAGGGTGCCAATGGTGGAACATGATCACAATGAGCCCTTTTTCTAGAGGCTTCTCCAGTTGCCCTCCATAAGACCTGGTCAGGACAAAGATGATTGGAGAACTGGGAACAAGACTCAGATATTGAAAGTGCATGTTATGCAAGCATGGAGATCTGAGTTCAAATCCCCAAGTACCCATATAAAAAGCCAAGGATGGCTGCGAGTGTGTGTGTGTGTGTGTGTGTGTGTGTGTGTGTGTGTGTGTGTGTGCCTGTCACCTCAGCACTGTGGGAGGTGGAGAGAGAAGGATCACTGGGGCTTGCTGGCCACCAGTGAGAGACCCTGCCACATAAGATAAGAAAATGATAAAGGAGGGAATCCTATACTCTCCTCTGGCCTCTGTACATGTATAAATCACCTGATGCCCACCCACCCCCAGTTAGTTTAAGATGATTAGACTTTGTGAAAGATCCTTAGTCAGTTACAGTCTACCCCCCACCACATCTGTCTTTTTCTTGCTTCTCAGCCATGACCCTTCTGCCATCTTTTGTCACTTGAATTTCTCTGTAATTCTGCTGCTGTGAGCAGTAAACCTTTTTTAGGAACTGGTTTATCCTCTCAGTTTCTCAACCCTGACACTTTGTTATTCAAGACAAGGTATCATTATGTAGCCCAGGCTGTCCTAGAACAACTCAGATCCTCCTCCTGCTTCATCCCTTCAAGTTCTGAGACAACAGGTGTATCCTATGAATTCAGCTGAACTTGACACTACTGACACACCAAGCCTGACATTCCTTGTTGTGGGTTCCTGTTTATCTGCACCTCTGCCTTCTAGTCACTGAATGTCAACAGCACTCCCCCAACTAGTCCTGACAATCAAAACTTCCCATGTCCCCTAGCAGGCAAGTTGCCTTAAGAACTACTACAAAACAGTATATGTGACAATAGACACTAAGCTAGCAAGTGCCAGGACAGGGACTGTCTCCATCATATTCACAGTTGTCTTTCCTGGCACAGGTTGCCGGGGGTGGTAGCTACTCAGTATTTGCTGGCTGAGCAAATGACTCACCTTTCTCAAGACTTTCATGGCATATATTTTGCCCAAGTTGGTGCCTTGCACTTTTCTCACCTGGAACACCTGTAGGGCAGGGGAGACAGGATCAGCTTCCCTCACCCATCCTATTTTCAAGGAGCCCCACCCTAAAGCTCTAGTACTGGGACCAAAAGGCCTAAGCTCAGCTCAAGGGTGGAGCAGTAAAGATCTCTATCAGATTTTGAGAGGATCTGCCCTTCCCTCCCTCAGGTTTCCAGCCTTTTGGGTGTGAGGGATGGTATGCTGCCTCAGGCTAGAGCTGAGGTCACAAGGGGAAGGGGTGCTGGTACCTTGCCATAGCCCCCCTTGCCCAGCACACTCAGAAGTTCAAAGCAGTGGGGGCCGATGCGTTCAGGGCTCAGGTTCACGCTGCTCTCTGTCAGCTCCACCTCCTCATAGTGTCCCACCGTCCTAAAGACACAGTAAGTTAATGAGGACAAGGTTCCAGTGTACCCCAAGTCCCATCCCCTACTCCGTGCCCCCACCCCCCAGAAAGTCCCTCACTCACTCCAGGCCAGCAGCCCTCAACTCGCCAAGGGGACACACCTCCTGTGAGAAACCGAGGGGTAAGAACCATGGGAGGTGCCAGAATATCTCCTCCCAACCCAGACTGAAAGGCTTGTCCCATGGGAAAGGACTAAGGACAGGAGAGAGCAGGGATGGGGAAAGGTTGGGGAAGTGAGACCAAGGATAGAAAAGGGAAGGTCGGG